>VDFB02260837.1:0-133270 GCA_007258455.2 Sequoia sempervirens | reverse complement strand
ATTTCGATAGATGTTTCAGTTTAACTGAGGGTAGTTGCCCAGTTGACTATATAGTTTACTTAATTAGGGTTTGGCGCATGATTTGCATGCATTGCAATAACTGTAGATGACACAAGGTGATTTTAGGGTTCCCTACACCTTGATGTATATAAATAAGAGCTTTTGCTCATTTGTAAATAACTTTTGCTTGAGAGAGAAATATACGCTGCGCCTACCTTGCCCTCAATATTGCTCTTTTTGGTATTTGTTCATGTGTCTTCGCTATTGCAATTGATTGTTATGCCACATAGGGTTTCGAAAGATTGTAATGGTGAATTCTTTCCATAGTTTAGATAAATCTGTTTGAACATCTTTATCATTGAATTCAATTGTTATGCCACATAGGGTTCCAAGAAATTGAGATGATAAAGGTTGTTTTGTGTTAATTTACCATTGTGATCAATCGTTATGCCACATAGGGTTTCGAGAAGTTACGGTGATAAATCTGTTTTGTGAATCTTTATCATTATAATTAAAGGTTATGCCACATAGGGGTTCGTGAGATTGTGGTGATAAAGGCTGTTTTGTGAAGATTTTACTATTTCAATCAAGTGTTATGCCACACAGGGTTCCATAAGGTTGTCTTGGTAAAATCTTAAATCTGTTTTGTGCCCAATAAGCTTGTTTAGATTGAGATGATAGTTGTGCCACCTTGCCTTCAAGTAGAGAGTCTAAACACGCTTATCGTCCGATAGTCAAACCTTGCTCCGTTTCCTCTTGCTCTGTTTTCCTAAGGAGATTGGATAGATATAAGTTGTAGTTAGTAGATCTACAAAACCAGAGAAAACTCAGCTGCAACGTATAGGTTCTTTCAAGAAAGTCTTGTGCCTCTAGCAGCTGAAACAAAAAGACAGGACATAGTTTTAGCTTATTTTCCTTTGCAAGTATATTTTTCAAAGCACAACGAGGGAGCTTCCCCTCCATAATTTGAAGAGCACTCATTGCGTAGTGTGCATAGGCTGTTCATAACAACTTCTACTCCAGAGGTGTTAGTTGTTACGCCAACAAAGGACAAAGCAGATAAAGTGGTTAGATAGATTACCCAAAGAAAGCAAAAGAATGTTAAAATGTCTTAGAGCATAGTAATATCAAATGTATGTTTTTTTAATTTTTCAACATGAGAAGTAGAGATTTTAGCATAGAAAAGCATATCTTTAGAATCTTGGTTGAGCATGAGTGCAGTGGCATTTTGCTATCTGAGGGGTAGGGGCAGCAGTATTTCTTCCATCTAGCTGCTGTGGGTTCCATTTCCATCCCAAAGCCTCCTCTTCCACTTGTGCATAAGGAGTAACATTCCACTTCTTATTGGAAGGTCCATATTTTGCCATAGGAAAATTCTTTGCAGTGATTGTTCTTTTGCAGCCAATTGTTGTTCGGTGCTATGAAGTTGTTCAAACCTCAACGGACTCTATTGAGGTCATGAGGCTTTGTTAGCTCTACCATGGGAGCTGAAGACAATTGGCTTGCTTGTTGAGGCAATTTTGAATTTCCATTTGGTTATCTTGCAACTACTGTACATTAGTAGCCAGCAGATTTGTGCATCTTTGCTGGGCAGCTTGCTCTTCACCTTTTACTTCCAACACCTTAGAGAGAACCTGCAGAGTGACATTAAGGTTTGCAAGGGTAATGTGGATAGAAGTGTCTTAGGATTCATTTGATTAACAAAAATAAATTTGGTTTCTTGAGGGTGTGTATCAGCAGGAGGACTTTGTGTGGGATTTTTGAGGATGTTCTCATTCCAGAAAATGTGGAAGGGATTGAAGCTGTTACAGCAATTGGCCCAATAATAGTGATTTTTGGTGAAGGGAAAGGTTGTATCTGGGATGTAACCCTTCGGGAAGAAATTAAAAAATCAGGATTGCAGTGTTTTCCTGTAACTCGCTCAGCTGTAGAATGTATCTTAGTATGCTGATTAGTGAAAGAAGCCATGTTTAGCTTTCAAACCAAAAAGTAATGAATCTTGTGCAGGTTCTGTTGTGATAAGGGAAGAGCCAGTTGAAATGTTGCTTTCCGGAATGGTATTTTGGCCCTTTTCATCCAATATGAAGGGTTGCTAGAACAACTTTGTAGCAGCTAGCATTATCATTTTTCTAATTGTCCATAGTTTGATTTCTCTTTCCTTTTTCCTTCCTTTATAATATATCTACAGATAGGCAGCTTTTACAAGCATTTGCATATGCAGTACCGGACCTACCCTTCTATAGATTTTGATAGCCAACAATTAATCTTTCTTGTACTAATTGGGTTCCAAGAGCAAGAAAATTTGTTTCAAATGACCTTGTAAATTTCTGTATTGAAGACATGTGAGCTGAAGTCATTTCTAGCTTAATGTCATAAAAATGAAGGAATTTATGTCCAAAATATTCTCTGCTCAAAGATCTTCCATTTATGACCTAATAGGAATGATAAAGATGGTGACCCCTTCTGATAATATCTGTCATGGTGGACTGTGTAAATCAGTACATCATCCTCCTTGTCGTCAACCGGTACCCATGAAGCATAAATTATTGTCTGATTAAAGTTGCTGCCATAAGGATTTCCAGTGTATTCTAATGGAGCTGGGTAGGAAGGAGAATAATGCTATGTCATCTTGTATAATCTATTCCATAAAATGCTGGAGATATGCTCCTTGGTTTCACCAACTATGACATCCATGTCAATCCTCTAAAAACAGCCTCCAAACACAGTTAAAACTAAATCCAATGAATGCTATTTTTAGTTAAAATATGTTCAAATAGTTTGCAAAGCATGAAAGAAACATATTCAGTGGGAAAACATGCAAGAGAGCACACATAATGACTGCAACAAACACTCTGGAGAAACCCTTCAATAAGCAAAAACTCCAGCAAGATTGAGCATATTTCTCCTCATTTTACTATGCTTCAGTCAAGTACAGACATATGTAATTGCTTCATGGGCTATGAAGAGCTATTGAGAACATTACACATGTAATACACCTCCAACACCCTGAAACCCCAACTCCATTGCTTACACCAGTCAAAATTGACAATCTGAAGGATAAAAACATGAGAGCCAGTCCCTTTTAACATTGTTTACAATAAACATGCACCTTTCTTATGAACTCCCACATGCCAAAAATGGAAGATCAAAAGTTGAAAAGGTGATTTGAAATGTCAAAACTCTTTACATTTCATGCATTATCGGCACCGTGGCAAATTCACCACTTCTGCCATGAGGCAATTTCAAAATTGCTAAGATTGAGGCAAAATTGCCATAGTTGATGCACAAATCAGCGATTTCATTAAAATGAGTTTTCCACTTCATTTAGACATCTGTGACTTGTTTCAAAACACTTTTTGTGAAGCTCTAGATCCTCCCATACCCATCTCTGACAAAAATGCAGACTCCTCTTCATATTTCACACTAAACTTGAGCAATTTATTCTTCTCAGTGGCTTAGGCATCACTGACTGAAGTTGACATCATTTTGACCCCATGATCCAGTATCTTGACCCGCTTTCTCGGATAATAATCAGCAGACTCCACCATATCTTTGATTATCAAATGGCATTTTAGAAGCATGATTGAGTTGCTGTGGAAAATATTAATCTTTCTAGATATTGTCACTTGAGAATGAAGATCATATGCTATGTTTTGGTTGCAATACAAGTGTTCTGCAGCCTCAGCAATTTATCTTTTAAGGCCACATGATTTCAGAGTTGAATTAAGTGTTCAAACTAATGTGAGCCTAATGTTTTTCATGGGTGTCTCTTGTGTTATGCAAAAGAGATAAATTTGTGCTTGTTTTATTGTGATAATTTTCCTTAGATCATTCAATATCTTTTTTCTTTCATGCCAGCCATTTTGGAGAGCTAACATGGCAGGAATGCACGGAAAAGGTAGCATATGTGTTAGCCACATTCCACAAGATGCAGAATGGTTGGTTTGTCTAGGTAGAATGCACCAAACATTACTAAAATGGGGCAGTTTGATTCCCATGAAGGAAAACACTTTATCACTGGAGAAAGGCATTGAAGCATCTTTGAATTGTAGATATTTGTGAGAAAAATGGGGTACATAAGATGATTTGGAGTATTATTGAATCCAACTAGGAGGGGTCAGAATGGAAATGGTTTTGAATTCTATATAGCTGTGAAGGAGATGGGGTGTGATAGGTGATTCACAATGTTAATCAGTCCAACCAGGAGGCATCATGAGCATGGGCATCTATTTTGATTGGCAAACATAATCTTGGTTCCTTATTTTTCAATAGTATGCTGATGGTGAACCAGATTTCTTTTGAATTTTCACCTTCTTAGTGCCTAGCAGTGTTGAATTTGATGAGTCAGCTGATTGAGAGTCTGAAATTTTGGATTTGTGCTTATTTGTTTCTAGCTATTGCTTCACTAGCAAGGGCATCTTTTGCTTTCTTCACTAATCTCCACTAAGGAATTAGTTGCATCTAAACAAAGTTTTGAAGTAGCTCTCTGATGAAAGCTTTGAATTGGCTGGAGGTGAATGGATTTACAATATTTTTCAATTTTATAGATAGTACTAAGACGCCTCTGGCAAAACTATGTAGAATTTTCTAAATATTTTCCAATCTTAGAACTTGGACTAAAAAATTCTACACAGTTTTACCAGAAGCATCTTAGTTTATTCTCATGGACTGAAAATATCATTATTCAGATTTTAATGATTATTATGTTTGAATCTTTTCTACTTACAGACTAGCAATCTGGTTTTCCTTTGCCATGTTTATGTCTATTTTCGTAGTATTTAACTCCAACATGTTATTACCAATTACTTTTGCTTTCCTAAGTATTGATTGAGGACCAGAATGAAAGTCCCGTGTGGAGTTCCAGTAACTCCTGCTATACCCACTTCTAATGGCTTGTTTTTGACCATTTTGTCGAATTTTAGTTTCACCAATCCCTCAAGCGTGGAGACCATTGGGGATTTGGTAACATGGATAAAATTTTGATTTATAGACATATGGGATTTTCCACCTTTTAGCTAATGGTAATTCATTGAAGTCTGCACATGAGAATTTTTCCTTAAATCTTTCCTGTAGCTTTAATTTGGCTGATGATGGTACTAATAGTGCTTTTCAAAGGATGCCTAGGATTATCAAAAAATTGTTGCATTTTCCATATGTACCAAAAGAAAAATGCTGGAGTTTGCTTGAAAAATAATTTTAAAATTGGCAACTGGGTGGAGAATTTTTCCCAATTATACTCTTCTTTCACATAAGTAGCTTGTTTAGTCTTAGTAAAGAATTTAATTGCTAGAGAGCTCCAATTTTTTTGTGAAAAGAAGCAATGGAGGAAGGTGTGTACAGAATTTTCTTCCCTTTTGTGGCAATTAAGGAAAACTGATGGGCCTATAATTTCCCGAGTTTTTAACAACACTGAAGACATAATTTTGTCATCCGGGCCTGTAATAACCCACCCTTAATTTTTTTTTGAAATGATTACTAACCGATTAAATTCCACCATAAACTTCACCAAGATCATACCAAAACTACAATACTGTCATAAGCTGTCATGAATATGAAATGAGGAGTCTGCTGGCTTAACATTGATTTTTGACATATAGAATAGCATTAAATGGCTCATGAATTCAACAGATGATCATATTCAATAAACAGGCCACATTACAATGTAAATTTATGTTCATTCAATGCTGACATAACATATAACAGGACTGTTACAAGGATACTGAAAGAACCAAACCAAAATGACCTTATTGCATTGAACTATCATATAACTTGCAAGCAACAATGAAAGGTACCTCAAACCTATGAGCTGGAATGACCATGGCAGGTCTGGAAACCCACTATACACTGCTGTAGGCGATGTTTCAGGGTTGCTGTGCAGAGTTACAGGTTCTGGCAGCTTTAAAAAGTCATCAAACACTCATTCAAACCAACATAGAATGCCACCGGAATATTTCCAAAAGCTCGGTTCACTCCCAGCACTACCTAACAGCCTCAAATGAAGAATAAATGGATTCCTACTAGTCTAATGCAACTTCAGATTATACCCAGCAATTACACAGGAGCTGCTACATGCAACTCAGCAAAGGAAACTTGCCCAGCAAGCTTATAAAAGCACAGTTAGCACCTTCCAGGGATCTGAGATTGAAGCAACTTCAATACAACACCGGCAATACTCGCCAATAAGCAAGGTAATAGCAAGCTATAGGTCTGAAATATGACTGTGGAAGACCAAATAGGTCTGGAATAAGGCCTTCAATGAGAGCCATATTTTCTTTAATCCATCATGAAGTTCTTTTTCTAACTTTATAAGTAATTCTTTGAGCTTAAATTATAAGCTCTTACATTTTCATGCTTATCTTGTCTTGTGTTATAAATTTCTACTACAACTTTGTTATCATCTCAAAGCAATTTGAATTCTTTATCAAAGGCCTTTTTTAATTTCTCCCATATATTTCTAGAGGTTGGTTCAATCTTTGTATACCAATCAATGGCCACACCTTGCAAAGTAGCTAGAAAAGACCATAGCCAATATGCTCTATCATCCTAGCCACTTTCTATCAAAATCATTTCACAAGTCTTACAATGCCTAATGGGATCCTCTGATCCATTACCTATAAACTTAGGTAGCTTCTTCCTTTCTACATTGGAGCTTGATTATGGAGTCGCCATGCTTTTGTTTTGATGCAAACCTAATGCTAGAACCCACTTGTCAAAGAATTTTAATTCAAACAATTTGATGTTCCTCTTGTACTCTTGACCATGTGGAAATCCTCTACTCTTCCCATAGCTTCAACATTTTGCACACTTGTTTCGCCTTCAATTTCTCTTTTGTACACTCCAATCTTTGGCCCTAGAGTTTTTGGCTCAACCACTACTTCGATTAACAATTCTTTGATACCCTGAAAGATTGCTCTCATATGCCTCTACTTTGTTGTTGATAAAGAAGTCTATTGATTCTTCTTCATACCGAACATGTTCTACAAGATCAACCCACACTTTGTCTTGTAATGGAAGATGTCTTGATATCTACACACACCAGTGTTCCATGGGGACGCATCCCCCCGAAAAAACCCCGCGTTTCCTAGACGGGAACATCTCGGAGACTTGGGGACTTGGGGGGGACGTCCCCCCACCAGCCCACCACCAACGCCACCATCCCACCACCAATGTTGCTGTCTCCAAGACGCCACTAGGACTTCGAGGATGTTGGGGTGTCCTCAAGACGTATAGGGGACTCCTAGTTGTCTCCAAGATGTATAATTCTTATACTTATACATCTTTTTATAACTATTTTTTCAAGTGCTATATGTATTTCAGCACCCTGCCGCCCCCCCCGCCACCATCCCCCTACCGCCCCCAAACTTAGACCCCACGTCCCCGAAACGCGTCCCCGTCCCCAAAACCCCGTGGAACACTGACACACACTCTTCCTTTGTGTGGTTATTTGCAATGGGTTGAATGTTTTGATATCTTTTTTCTCAATTATGACTTCGACTCACACTCCAACTCTGACTTCTACTTTGGAACAGACTTCAACTTGGGATTTGTACTATTAAAGTTGTTTAAGCTATTTCTCATAATCTTAATTTTCATTCTCTTTGTTCTACCAATCTTAAAGATAGCCTAATCTCTTGGTCTTGACCACTTTGTGGTCATTTCCCACTTTTATTAGGGTCTAAGGGCATGAATATCTTATATCGGATCCAATTTTTTTAAGGCAACGACACCAAATGTTTACTCTTCTAATAAAACAAATACTTGAATCAATGAACAGATAGAGTAGTAAAATATATCTTTATTCACACATGAATTTATTACATAAGTAGACAAAAGATGATCAGCCAAGGATCAAACTGTTTTCCCTAACTATTAAAGAACTTGACAAATGCCAAGCAAAACACAACCGTCTACCAACTGACTCCTATAAGTACAACTACTGAAATCTGCCAAACAATTATTACCTAGTTAGGCAACAATTAATACATAGTTGGATACAATCATATTAATAAAACCGTAACATAATAAAGGCTTGTATGCTGACTACAACAGTCCCACTAGCATTGTTCAATTTTAGTTGTTTCTATATGCTATACTTTAAGAAAGTTGAGTTTTTCTTTTCTACTTACATACATGTATGAGTGTGTACTAAGAGGTGAACATCACTAGGGGTTAATAAAAATGCATCTTTAGATTCTTTACATGGTTGTGTATTTGCATAATGAAGATGGGAAGCCCTTTTACTAGTAAACCAGCATACAGGTGCTTAGTGGCAATCAACTTGGACTTTCCTATGCAATGGGTATGGTTTTTTTCAAGGTTTGCTATCAGGCCATGCTTCTTCAATTAGGGTTAGCACCTTAGGGAGAATCCTGTTGTGACCTTTTCACACATCGCCCCATTCGAGATGGGGACCCCCTTATTTTTGCTCCGTTCCGGTCTTTTGGCTTGGGTTCTCTCTCTCTCTCTCTCTGTCTCTTCTTTTGGTGTCCGTCTCTCCCGGGGTTGTGTCGTCATTGAGCTTAAACGTGAAAATATTGGCCAAGTCTAAAATTAGGGTTTCATCTTTTCTGGTCAATTCAAGGTCAAGTAAAGTCAGTAAATTGAAAATTGAACTTAACAATGTTGTCAGCAGGCATCCAGCAGGCTTCCAGCCAAATTTCATCAGATTCCGAGATACTTACTATTTTTAGTAAGTCTGCAATCCTGGGCAATTTGTCAGCATTTTCGAGATTCCGATCATCACACAGCATTCAGAGTACATCAGACTGCTTGCATGCCAAATTTGAGCAAAATCGGATAACTTACTATTTTTAGCAGTCCGGCTTCCGGCATGAATTTCAGGGTCCAGATGCAGAGATTTTCTTTGCATGTCTGGATATTCCTTCTGGGTTTTTCGAGACCTTTGCAACGATATAACATGCAAGTCGAAATGACCACTAGGAGTTGACCTTGAGGCTATTTTTAGGGTTTGCATGTGAGCTTTTCTTTGCATGTGAATTGATTCTGATGGGTTTTGAGACCTCATTGATGGTGTGACATGCAAACAAGGATTCTCCGCCATTAAGGAACTTGCTATTTTAGCGGTGTGTGTGTCCGGCCAGTAGATTCCCGGTAGTTCGAATTCTGGTAGAGTCGCGGTCTTGGTAAAGCGAATAAGCGAGTTCATTTGTCATACCTTAGCGCAAATTAGGTTTCCGGCTTTGGAGCCTAAAAATAGGCATCAAAGGTCGAGAGTCTTCAGCCAGATGTAAACCACTGCGATCAGCGTCCTTCAGGCTATCTGCTGGTGAAATTTCAGGTCAAACGGAGCACTTACTATTTTTAGTAAGTCAAATTGGAAACATGCTAAAAATAGTAAATCAAGTGCATGCATCAGTGTCGGCAGCAAGGTCACGTGGTGAGGATCGCCTCATCCGAATTTCAACTCGATTGGAGCTTGGGAGCTATCAGAATCAAGAGCTTACTATTTTTAGTAAGCCACCCTCAGAAACAGGCTATAAATAGCAGGGTGACTAAAAGTTGCAGTGTCGACAGATTGAAAAGGTTATGAAGAAGCTGTGTTTAAAATTTCAGGCCATTCCGAGCTTCAGAGGCGCGAATACAGAGAACTTACTATAAATAGCAGGGCACGATGCTGGCGAGGATGATAAAAATTCGTCTAAGTCTGGAGTCTCGTCCAGCAGGCATAGGAAAATGCGCCCATCTGATGGAGGCATAAAAAATTTCAAGATGCAAGTTCATCCACCACACAGGGCAAAATGCGCCCAAGGCAGGGAAGTCAAACAAAAGTCAACAGAATTTCATCCTGCCTCAGGGGTCCAAATGCGCCCAAGGTGAAAGAAGGAAAGTTAAAAAAAATTTCTAAGTATGAGAAATCCGCCTCAGGGGTCAAAATGCGCCCATCCTTCACAAGCATGAAAATGCGCCCAGTTCACAAGGTGGTCAAAGGAAAGTCAAACAGGAAAATCCGCCACCCTCAAGGAAATGCGCCCAAGGTTGATTTTCATCCTTCACACAAGAGGAAATGCGCCCATCCTTCTCTCTCATCAAAATGCGCCCAAATCATGCATGTAAGGACAAAGTTTGGAAGGTGAAAGGTCACCTAAAGACGTTGGAGAAACTTCATCCATCAGCCACATCAAAATGCGCCCAAAGTAGGAGAGGGTCAACAAGGTCAAACATTCTTATCCTCCTCACCCTCCAAAATGCGCCCAAGTTCATGCAAGTCAAGACAAAAGTTGGAAGTTGGAGGGTCACAAGGCGTGGAAGCTAGTTTCATCCTTCTCCCTCATTGAAATGCGCCCATCCTTCTCTCTCAAGGAAATGCGCCCATGTTTGAAGTGTAAGTGGTAAATGCGAATGGTAAACAAGGTGAAAATGTTACCTAGGCGTGGTAAACTCAAGGTAAAAGGTGGACGTTATCCTCCTCCACACTTAGAATGCGCCCAAGGTGGTGGGCCTTAGTGAAATCTTGCTAGGCGTTGAGGATGAAATGCTAGGCGTTGGAAAATATTTGGAAGTGTGGAGAATAAAATGCTATGTAAAGTGTGCGCCTAGAGTAAGGGAGTTATAAGGTGTTGGAAATTTTTTCAAAGATATTTGAAGGCGTTAAGGATGAAATGGCAAGTGCTAGGCGCCTTGGGTAGAAATAAAATATTTTCTAAGTGTTTAAAATTTGCCTAGGCGTTGGGCTTTTAATGAATATTTTCCAAGTGTGTAGTGTGGAGTGAAGATGAAATGTGCAAGGCATGCCGGAACAAATAAAAATTTTCTAAGTGAAAGTTCCTCTCCACTGGCAATCAACAAATTTTTCTAAGGCAAGATTTCAAAAGTGCAAGAAGATAAAATATTTTCTAAGGAAAATTATTTTCTTCTTAGAAAATACGCCTAGAGCTCCAAGTTGATGAATTTTCCGGAGCACGAGCAACTCTTCTCAGTAATGGAGTCAGAAACAATGATATTTCAAGTTCTTCAATTTTTTTTAAGAAGTCAGAGCTACACAAAGTGATCACAGGCGAAGAACGAGTTTAAAATGATGGAAATAATATTTTTCTAAGGTTCAAAATTCGAAAAATTAAATGAACCCGTTCGTTGGGTACCCATGAATTCGAGACATTACGAGAGAAAATTTGCTTACAGTGTGAACATTAAGTGATGATGAATGGATTTCTAAAATCTTTCAAGCCGGTGCTACTTTTTTGATAAGGAATTTGTCGGTGCTTGAATTGTGAATTTTCCTAAGGAAAAGAATTTTAAATTTTCTAAGGCAAAGTGAATAAATGAGTTTTCCGAGTGAATTTTCTTGACGATGAAGTCTGAAGAGTTGCCTAGATAATTTTGATTAAATTCTTGAATTGAATTTTCGAGTTGATGATGAAATTAAAATTGAATTTAAGTGGCCAGACTCCGGTACAGTATGAGTAAATATGATGAAGTTAAATTAAATTTTTAGAAGAGGAATTCAAAGCATGATCAAAGTCAAGTTTCTAGAAGAATAATAATTCCGTATTTGGAGACAAGTGTCGAGAAAAGAACGAGAGAGAGGAAAATTCGAATTCTTGAAGTGGAGTAGTGGAGTTTAATGGCACTGGCTAAAATTAACGTCTTCTAGAATTTAAATTTTAGCTATAAAATGAGCAAGTTTTTCACTCATTTTCACAACTGAGAAGGGCGAATTTGCTAAGTCTGAGTGAGCTTGAAGAAGTTCGAATTTTGCCAAGGAGTGCAAGTTGCTGAAGGCAGGGGAGTTGATTGGGGATTCAGAGATGCACATGCATTCTTTGAAAGATTAATCTGACCTTCTTGGCATTGAAGTTTGAAATCTGATTTGATTAGTTGAAGTTGCTGGAGTAGATTTGAAAGGACGCCTTGTATTGGTTGAAACATTGAGAACTTTAAAAGTACGGACTTGCAAGATTGCTGATTACCGATACAAAGACATAGAAATTAAAATTGCTGATTGCTGGTTTGAAGTGCAAAGTTAAGAAGTTCAATTTGCTGATTGCTGGTTGTAGAGTGAAGTCATCAAGGTTCACTTAGAAATCTGTTCTAAGTGTTGGAATTCGAATTTATTCAAGAGAAGAAGCTGAGGTTTGCAAACACGAAAGATATTGCAGCTTCTAGAATTCAACTGCAGCCCCTATATCCTGCCTTATTTTATTTAAATCTGATTGGAAGTATGGAGAATAAAACGCTATGTTAAGTGTGCGCCTAGAGTAAGGGAGTTATAAGGTGTTGGAAATTTTTTCAAAGATATTTGAAGGCGTTAAGGATGAAATGGCAAGTGCTAGGCGCCTTGGGTAGAAATAAAATATTTTCTAAGTGTTTAAAATTTGCCTAGGCGTTGGGCTTTTAATGAATATTTTCCAAGTGTGTAGTGTGGAGTGAAGATGAAATGTGCAAGGCAGGCCGAAACAAATAAAAATTTTCTAAGTGAAAGTTCCTCTCCACTGGCGATCAACAAATTTTTTTCTAAGGCAAGATTTCAAAAGTGCAAGAAGATTTTAAAATATTTTCTAAGGAAAATGTGCCTAGAACTCAGTTGATGAATTTTCCGGAGCACGAGCAACTCTTCTCAGTAATGGAGTCAGAAACAATGATATTTCAAGTTCTTCAATTTTTTTTAAGAAGTCAGAGCTACACAAAGTGATCACAGGCAAAGAACGAGTTTAAAATGATGGAAATAATATTTTTCTAAGGTTCAAAATTCGAAAAATTAAATGAACCCGTTCGTTGGGTACCCATGAATTCGAGACATTCTGAAGAAAATTTGCTTCTGGGTACTGAACATTCGTGATGATGAATGGATTTCTAAATCTTTCAAGCTTCGCAGACACTTTTTCAGTAAGGAATTTAATCGGTGCTTGAATTGTGAATTTTCCTAAGGAAGAATTTTAAATTTTCTAAGGCAAAAGTGAATAAATGAGTTTTCAGAGTGAATTTTCTTCGAACGATGAGTCTGAAGGGAGTTGCCTAGATAATTTTGATTAAATTCTTCGAAGATGAATTTTCCAGAGTTGATGATGAAATTAAGAATTCGAATTTAAGTGACGGAGCTCCAGCTGGTGAGTAAAATATGATGAAGTTAAATTAAATTTTTCGAAGAGGAATTCAAAACGCCAGTCAAAGTCAAGTTTCTAGAAGAATAATATTCCCGACGACTGGAGACAAGTGTCAGAAGGACCAGAGAGGGAAAATTCGAATTCTTGAAGTGGAGTAGTGGAGTTTAATGGCACTGGCTAAAAATAACGTCTTCTAGAATTTGAATTTTAGCTATAAAATGAGAAGTTTTTCACTCATTTTCACAACTGAGAAAGACGAATTTGCTAAGTCTAAGTGAGCTTGAAGAAGTTCGAATTTTGCCAAGGAGTGCAAGTTGCTGAAGGGGCGCACTTGAGAGTTGATTGAAGTTGCTGAGAAAGGTACGCCATTGCTGAAAGATTGAAAAGTACGGCCTTGCTGGCATTGAAGTTTGAAATCTGATTTGATTAGTTGAAGTTGCTGGAGTAGATTTGAAAGGACGCCTTGTATTGGTTGAAACATTGAGAACTTTAAAAGTACGGACTTGCAAGATTGCTGATTACCGATACAAAGACATAGAAATTAAAATTGCTGATTGCTGGTTTGAAGTGCAAAGTTAAGAAGTTCAATTTGCTGATTGCTGGTTGTAGAGTGAAGTCATCAAGGTTCACTTAGAAATCTGTTCTAAGTGTTGGAATTCGAATTTATTCAAGAGAAGAAGCTGAGGTTTGCAAACACGAAAGATATTGCAGCTTCTAGAATTCAACTGCAGCCCCTATATCCTGCCTTATTTTATTAAATCTGATTGCTGATGAAATGTTTGTTATGTTGCAGATGGCTGAAGCGAGGACAACCGGAAAGGACAATGGTGCCTCAAGACAAGCTACGATCAAGAAGCTGAGCAAAACGTTCATGCCGGAGTCAAAGTTCATTTCAAAGTTTGGCAAGTTGACGGACACGAACCTGGGCTCTGTCAACCTGGAAACATTCAAGAATAGGCTGTTTGGGATTGGAAGTCATCGGGCTTCGGTCACTTCGCACAACATCGTCCGCAGTGGATTGTATGCAGCTGCTGGTTTTCCGCCAGCTATTCAGTGTTCGGAGTTGATTATGGAGTGCGCCAATTGCTACGAGAAAGAACACCGGTCGATCACGTCACCAGATGGCCAAGTGCTTGCCAATCTCACTCCGGCAGCCATTGGTGAAGCTTTTGGGATCCCGGTGCATAGAAACATGATCTACAAGTCCAGGGAGCGAGCGGAGCGTATGTATGCTTCTGCTTTTGAACGATGCATGGACACAATTAACACTCACTGGATGAGCACTCCGAGGCCGTCACGTACGAAGTTGCCGAAGCAGATCATAGCAGAGGACTTGAAGCAGGAGTATTGTGATCTTATCATGTTGCTGAGCAGGGTTGGTGGATGCCCACAGTCTTACATTTTTGAGCCATGGATGTTTTATTACATCAACCTAGGTGTTGGAGGGCAAGGATTATGTCAATTGGGCTGAGATGATCAGCGACAATATACATGAGCAGCTCCTGAGCTTGCGGAGGACGAAGACATTTTACATGAGTTCCTATCTAATTTATATGTTGGCACGGATGACGAGGTACAGAGGGATTTCTTACAAGGAACCCATCGGTTGTGGCTCTCACCAATTCAAAATTCATGAGGCGTGTACACAGTTGCACCTTTCGAGCACAACCCATTACAAGCGTGTCAGCGATTCATTCACCATGTACATCACGAGGCTGCTTCAGGAGAGGTTACAGTGCAGAATCTCTAGAAATGCCCAGGAGCTAATTGAAAGGTATGGAGTCTTTGGTTTACTCTGATTTCCAAGATTTTTCATACATTGAACGCAG
Organism: Sequoia sempervirens; assembly: GCA_007258455.2. Classification (NCBI taxonomy): domain Eukaryota; kingdom Viridiplantae; phylum Streptophyta; class Pinopsida; order Cupressales; family Cupressaceae; genus Sequoia; species Sequoia sempervirens. Next base: position 118,380 of record VDFB02260837.1, on the reverse strand, counting down.
GATTTTTCTTCATACCCTTATAAGGCTGCCTAAGTACCCAACGGATAAAATAATAATGCTAGAGATAGCTAGACAGTTGCTAGCTGTTGACAAAATCCAGAAGAAGAAGAAGAAAGGAGGGATAGAGTTTCCGGTTGTGATGGGCAACTCGGATGAGGTTTGTCCTTCGATACAGGCATGTAGAGAAGCTGAAAGTGAGCTTCAATTCTATCATTTCTCATATCACACAAGTAGACAACACTATGACCCGCACCATAACATCAACTGGGTGTTGTCAGAGGAATTCAAACACAAGGCCACCATTGAGGATTATTGGGCTGATGCAGTTGATGAGATTGAAGTGAGAAAGAGGATGTTCTCTAGATTGCCGATTACTCTGATCAGGGAGTGTGAGGTAGTTCCGGTTCCGGACCAGGTTAATGAGGACATGGATGTTGTTCATCCGGACTATGCAGCCGTTCGGGACGCTCCACTTCCGCCTGTTGATTGGTCAGAGCCCGAGGTTGCCGACCTTGATACTCTCTCTATCCCGGTTATGACATTCACCAGGGCATGGGTCGATAGGCGAGTGAGCAGATTGAAAGGTAGGTCAATTGCTTTGACTTACAATATGATGGGAGATCACAGGATGCCCACCACAGGAAGGAAGAAACAGATCACAAGAGGACCAGAGTCCAGAAAGAAAGAAATAGTTCAGCCAGAACCTCCACGAGTTACAGTAGCAGCACCCTTGGAGACACGTTCTCCAAGCATACAGGAGGTGTCTTTATTTGCTGATCAGAGGGTTACATTGAATCAGGTACCGGAGATACAGAATGATATTCAGCCTCCACGGAGGGAGTCAATTGGCCAGAGTGCCACTGTACCTATTAGGGTTGATCAGCAGGATCAGCAGGATGATGAGGGGACTATTACTGACCCTCAATTTCAGCAGGAGTTAGAGGTGGCCATGAATGATGATGATGATGATATAGTGTCAGGTGACACTCAGCCACTTGAGGACGATGAGCCTCGCCAGAATGAGGGAGAAGTGGAACAGGTTAGAGAAGTCGAGGCACAGGAACAGCGGCCTTTCGATATACTATACGAGGTGCCTGATTGGCTTAGAGATAGAATGAGAAGAAGCCCGAGTGAGGAAATGGATCCAGCGGTTGAGATGGAAGAGTTTTTGAACCGGATCAGTGCTCCTCAGAAAGAAGAAGGCAAAGAAAATTTTGAAGATCTCCCTTGATGAGGATGGCTCTCGTCTCTTCCGTTCGCGTCCCACGAGTCGAGTGTGACCGGAATGAAGCAGCTCAGGAAAACTATGTGGTCACCACTCTTGACTTGGGACGCCCTACTGGTGCATAAATTGTTGAGGAGTGTGATAACTCCTTCCTTGCCCTCAAGGATAGATTATTCAAGAAAGAAGGAAAGTACAAGAAGTTGAAACGAGAACACAAGGCGTTAGTTGGATATGTTCAGCAGTTGTCTCGTTCTCGAGGGCAGGATGTACCAGTGATTGAGCCTCCAGCGGATATTCCTAGAGAGTCGATCAGCGGCTTAGTAGAGTTGGGGAGAATGGCACAAGAGGCAGACAAATGGGTCACAGGAGTTCGTACTGAGACAGAGAAATTCATGGAGGACCTATCCTTTGCTTTTCAGCAGGCCTCTTCTATTTTGGCACGGATGGATGCGGTGGATCATGCTTGGGGCGATGCTTCCATCTATCAGAGTAAGGTGATCCAGCGTCTTGAGGTGTTGAGGCATGTACCGTCGCAGTTGTTGATTGATGGAGGTGTCATTCAGGCGAATGACCGATATGATTTCTCTCGGTGGTATTCTTCGGCTATCACGGGGCGTGGCTTCTTCGATGCAGCACAGGCGGATTCAGCCAGGATACATAAGGCTATAGCCCGATATTATAGATGGAGTTGAGGCCACTTTGAGACCATATTTGCTAAGCGGTGAGTCGGAAAGAGATAAGTTTGATAATTTAGCAGGGTTTCTTTGGTTCCCTTCTTCGCGAGATGTTAAGACCCGTACAAGATGACTTTGAAAATCTGCTACATTCTCCACTTTGATCGAACACGCAGGACTCGTGGCGCTTGGAAAAATCTTATCGAGGCGAGCACTCATTCAGTGTTAGAGTTTCAGTTAGATTGTGTTCCATCTATTTCAGTTGAGGAGGTTGAGGCCGTACTTAGCAGATTTGTTGAGTTGGCAGTCAGAGAGAAGGCTAATGGGAACACACTACTGGACGAGGATCTTCTAGAAGACTGAGTATGGAGCATTTATTGCATTTGCTATTTTGGGAGTGAGTGGGAATCTTTGATTCATTTAATGTACCACTCCCTATTCTGGCAGTTTTTAGGGTTAGGGCTGAGGTGGCACGATTCTGGCCACTCTATTGATTGTAACCCTAGCCGTCCTTTGGGACTTGGCTAGCTATAAAAGGGGGAGTCCCCCTCATTTGTAAGGCATTAGAATTAGAGATTAGAAATCAGAATATTAGAAGATAGATCAGAGCTAGAGATTGTTGAGTAGAGCTAGATAGTGTAGAGCATTTTGCATAATTTGGAGAAGAAAGAAAGTTTTCCCTTTGAAAACTTTTGAAGAGACTGTTGTGTAACACATTTTGTGATAATAGATCTTTTCATTGATGATGGAATTTGTCTTGTCATGAAATGCTAGCAAGGTTTCTTCTTCCTTTCGTATCCAAGTAGATTAAATTCATGCAAGTAGCTTACTTTGGTGTGTGGTGTTTCATTGAGATAGCTTCATTTTATTCCATACCACTAGCGGCTTGTTGATGATAAGTCTGCCTTGCGTGGTCAACTGGACATTATCTTGTGCTTGACTTCGGTTATGGCTTACATACTTATATGCGTTGTTCTGATGGTGTACGTATGTTAAACTGTAACTTGAATACCTTTCGCTATCCCCTTTGAAGATTGCACCGATTTTGCTGAGGCTGTCCGACGGAGGCTAGGTGAAATCTGGTTGAAGTCTATTGAGACGAAGCCCCACATACCTTGCATTTAGAATAGAGTACCAATTTCTTAGGTCCTTTCCCTTTTACTTTCAGCATACTTCTTGTTAGTTTTAGAAAAGAATACACATTGCCAAATCATACACGTAAGAATCCCCTTCAAATTACATATCAACTGCTAACTGTGAGAAGTCTGAACAACTACGTAAGTCCCCTTGACATACCAGCAATATCACATCAAGCCAAACTGAGCCTATTCGCACTAAAGGAACCTTGGAGTTGAACGCACGAACTTTCTGGCAATCTTAGCGTGCGGAATACTTTGATCAAGAGAGAATAGAGCGTCCGTTGGGCGACTTTGTTCTGTGTTGGTGCGGTCTCAAAAACCACGTCAACAAAACCCCCCTTGGCCTAGTAGAGCCTAAAGCAAAAGAAGGAATTACCCATCCTTATCAATTGGTTCTTAGTTGTCCCTGCCTGATCATGAGTTGTAAAAATAGTCAGCATGCTTGGCAACCTTGACTACTTCTCTTAGTCTTCTTTTAAAATAATGACCTTCTTTAGCATTAATCTCAAGTTTTTCAATACAAATATGGTGTTTGGTCTTATTTGAGTGCTCTACAAGTACTAATTTTTCAATCTTCCTATGCAGAATATTGATGTTGTGTTCCTTATTGTAATGTCCCCTTCTCATCAGTGATCTGTTCTGTCACTCGTCAGCCTATTCCGGAAGCCTGTAGGCTTGTTTGAGGTAATATTAAGGTTTCAAGTTCTGAGGTTCTATGGTTTTTCAGGGAGTTTACTATTTATAGTAAATTCTAATTTTGGCAGTATGCAGTTATCAGTCTTCAAGGTCTTCATTTTCTGTTGGAGCATCTAATGCAATTCAAGTTTGGCTTTTAATGGTTTAATTTTGGAGAATAAAGGCATTATTGTTATAATTTGCAGTTGACCCCTTGGCCTAGGAGAACAACTTTAAGTTGTGCTTAAAAGAGGGACTTGGAAGGGAGACGCCTTCATGAAGTATTAAATATATTTTAATGCCTTGGGAAAAAGTAGACGCCACTTTAAGGAGATATATTTTTAAAATATAGTGAAATGTGTTAGCTTGCAAAAAGGGACGCCATTTTGAAGAATTAATTGTTTTTGGAAATTTGGAAAGACTCTTGTGTCTTTTGGTGTGACTTCTGAAGAATTTGAAAGGTTTTATGGACTTCTATAAAATAAAGGTTTTTGCTCCAGCTTTGGTATCCAATTGCTTACTATACTATTATGTTGTTGAATTGACAAGTGATATTTTGCTTCGAGGATGCTACCTCCTAGCCTCTAACCAATTTCGTGTTTGAAATACAACACCTAGTTGGCCTTTTGCTACTTCTCATTCAGACTAGCAGATTGAGTTCAACAGATGAAGTCTTTTTGATGAAATTTCCAGTTTTGAGTTGCTGGTTCACATACAGCTGAAAGTGTAAAATGTATGCAGCTCTTTGAATAATTTTTATTTGCTTCTGGGTACTTTTGAAATGATATTGTTCGCCATGGGCGCCCCTTTCCACCAAGTATCAGATTTTACTTTGGAGATTCTGATTTTTAAGAAGCAAATCGCCCCTTTCAAGGGTCGTACCATTTAGTTTGCATTGGGAAGTGTGCCAGGAATTAAAGACCAAGATTTGTTGTTGTTTCTTCATCCTAGCATGGTCACCTACCTTCCAGAAGTCCATTGCATTCAATCTCATTCGATTTGGAGGTGAAATGAGTGAGTTATGAATATTTCATTGGTTTTCACAGTTGCTGATTGACATTTTCAGTTTACTGATTTTTGTATCAGACTTTAGAAGTTCTGATTTTTGATTCATTATCAGTAGTTAGAGAGATAATTACTTGTATGAGATCATCTATTACTCTTGTGCTTTGAAGCTATTGAAATTCATATGTAATTTGCAGCTTTATTCCTTATTTGTAAGACTGTAAACAGTAGTACCGTTCCAGTCCTAATTGCTGCAATTAATTCTTCTTTCTTTTCACATTAAGTACCCCTGGATGGTCTACCGCCAGTGTGGCTAATTGATTGTATCTCTCTTTGTACCCACTTTTAAAGTGGTGAATCCCCACTCTCAAGTGGATACCCGCCGCAGCGGATGAATTAGATTGTTGTAGTTTCATGGTTGGTTATCCACCTATTAGTTTCCAGTTTTTCAATTAATCACTCCATCATATGTTAGCACCTCGCCCTCAATGGGATCTTGAGTGCACATTCTTGACGTTGAGTTTGTTTCATTTCAAGTTGCTATTTTAGTTTCTCCGCCATATGACAACACCTATCCTTCCTTGGGATTGAGTGTGCATTCTTGGCGTTGAGATCTTTCATACTTGGTTTCAATTGTGGAGCTAACACTAATCAAGTTGGCTAGTGCTGGTTTGTGTTATGATAATTCAAGAAAAAATTTGGTTAGCATATTTCACTTATTCCCCATTAAGATTGATCTCCCTATTTTCCTCTATAGGGTTCACCACAAGAGCACTGCACCAAATACGCTCAAGTATTTAAGTTTTAGATCCTAAAATTCTTTAGTCATTTTAAAGGATTGTCTAATCTTATTAAGTGGAATGAAAGAAGTTTTGATGTTCTTGAGGCCCAAGATTCCAGCAATCTTGATTATGAAGAGAAATGTAGTTATTAGAATTGATGTGAACAAAAAATAAATGGAAGAAACTAATAAGAAGCAAATAGACAATAGCTACAAGGATTGTGAATTCTGCTATAGGCGAATCAAAAACTGCATTAGTGCGAACAAGGACATATATATTTTTGCAGACAGGGAGGAGGAAGATTTCGATGAACTTGATATAATTGAGAATAGGAGCATAACACAAACAGTTGCTCGTATCTAGGACCTACCCCAGAAAAATAAAAAAAATAAAGGGAGAAAGTCAAGAAGGCATATCAGGGAGGAGTTGGCACATGAGAAAGGTTTGAAGATTATTAAGAATTTCCTTCTAGATATTAAGGGGGTAGAGCACTCCCAACAAGAAGAACCATGAAGATCACAACATGGAATGTAAGGGGCTTGAACGCCCCAAACAAAAGGCATCTAATTAAGTGTCAATTAAGTAAAGCAGACATAGATGTCTTTCTCTTGCAAGAAACCAAGATAGAGGAGGAAAACAAGAAAATATTAAACATCTTGGGGTGGGAGGAGGCATATTCCAAAGCCTTTGGAATAATTGGAGGCCTAGGCGTACTCTGGAAAAATAACACGGTGGATTTGTGCATACTTGAAAAGCATCCAAATTGGATACTATGCAGTATTAGGAGTGAAAAAAGTAACAAAAAATTCTATCTTTTCAATATCTATAGACCCAGCAGGAGCAGGGAGAAGGAAAGACTTTGGAACACATTGGGTCAGCAGATTACCATGCTAAATAAACAAAGAATAATCCTAGGAGAAGATTTTAATACAGTTCTGAGATTAGAAGAAAAGTAGGGTGGTAATAGGCTAACATCTCACCCAATGGTGGCCTTTGGCACATTTCTATGTCAGAACAATCTCATGGAGGCACCTATCAAAAATGGAATTTACACCTGGTCAAACAAGCGTAATGGTGGTTGCAGCATAAAAGAGAAATTAGATAGATTCTTGTACTCCCAAGAATGGTTTGAAGATAACCATTCTATAGAGGCAGAAATTCTTCCTTTGGTTGGATCAGACCATTACCCAATTAAGTCGTCACTAATAGAGGAGAATAACAACTTAAGGTCCTATTTCAAAATGGAAAAAATGTGGTTCAGAAGGGATGATCTAGTTGATACATTTGATAAATGGTGGAAAGAAGCTCCTAAGTACGGTGGGACCAAAAGCTTCGTGTTTATGAGCAAACTAAAGTATATTAAGCAAAAGCTACCAATTTGGAACAAAACGGTGTTCAAGAATATCTTTTTAGAGAAGGAGAGGTTGGACGAAGAACTGGCAACACTAACTAATAAAGTTATCAAAGAAGGTATGCATCAAGAAAAGTATTTGAAAGAGAAGGAAATAATGATAGAATATGAGATCTTAGCAAGGGAAGAGGAGTATTGGCAAACTAAATCAAGGGAAGTATGGCTAATAGAAGGAAATGCAAACACTAAATTCTTTCATAATACATCCAAAATTAAAAAAATCCCAAAAAAAGATATCTTAGCAAGGGAAGAGGAGTATTGGCAAACTAAATCAAGGGAAGTATGGCTAATAGAAGGAAATGCAAACACTAAATTCTTTCATAATACATCCAAAATTAAAAAAATCCCAAAAAAAGATATCAAGTGTCCAATCATCGGAAGGTAGTATAATTCAAGGACAAAAAGGCATTGAGGAAGAGGCAGTGAGTTTTTACAAAAAGGTCTTAGCCCTAGAAGGGGACAAGGAAATCCTAGATAATAGCAAAATCCTAGCCAATACACCTAAGCTGATAACAAAAGAAGACCATCAGTTGTTATAGCACCCTTCTCCAAAGAAGAATGAAAGGAGGCAGCCTTTCAGCTTCACCCTGACAAAGCTCCAAGTCCGGATGAGTACCCAGCTTTCTTTTATGAAAAGTGTTGGCATATCCTTGAAAATGATATTCGGGAATTAGTAGAGGACTTCAAAAAAAGCAAAAAATTTGTGAAAGATATCAATAACACTATGATAGTACTCCTACACAAGAAAGAGACATGTGAGAACTTTGCGGATTATCGTCCCATATCACTGTGCAATATCATAAACAAAATTCTATCCAGAGCCTTAGCAAATAGGCTAAAGAAGGTGTTGGGCAAGATCATCAGCCAAATCAAAGTGGTTTTACACCAGGGAGAGATATTGTAGATAGCATCATTCTAGCCAATGAGGTTGTACATACGATAAACAAAGAGAAGAGACAAAGTATGATGATAAAAATAGACGTCAACAAAGCATACGACAAGGTTAAGTGGCGTTTGCTAATCAAAATCATGGAGAAGTTTGTTTTTGACCAAAATTGGTTGAAGATGATCTTCCAATGCATCTCCTCAACAAGATACTCAATACTAGTTAAAAATTCCCCATGCGGTTTCTTCCAAAGTTCCAATGGAATAAGGCAAGGAGATCCAATCTCCCCCTTCTTATTTGTTCTTATGGCAGAAGCTCTGGGTAGGCTTATTACCTCCAAGCAAGAATGAGGCCTATGGAGATGATTACAAGTGGCACAAGGGATAGAAACCCTAACTCATCAACAGTTTGTAGATGACACTTTGTTATATGGTGAGGCTACTATTCAAGAAGCAATAACTATAAGAGAATGTTTGCAAGTATACAGTGAGATCAGAGGCCAGCAGTTAAATATGGAAAAATCAAAGATATACTTCTTCAATACAAAGAAAACCTTACAAAGAAGAATTGCTAGAATCCTAGGGTACTCGACAGATGTGTTACCCTGCACGTACCTGGGGGTGCCATTATTTAAGGGTATAAGTTGGACTAACCTTTGGGAACCAATTAAGGATCGATGCTCTAACAAGGCCCTAAGCTGGAGAGGTAAATGGCTCACACTGGCAGGTAGAATAACAATGACTAAGGCAGCACTGTCAGCAATTCCTATATATTCGATGTCAAGTATGTAGCTAACATCTAAAGCCTCAGCAAGGTTAGAAAGTATACTCAAACATTTCTTGTGGGAAGGATCAAATGAGCAACATAAAATCCCACTAATTCAATGGGACAAAGTGTGCAAGCCCCAGGAGGAGGGTGGAGCTGACATAAAGAACTTAAAATTGCAAAACACTACCTTAGGGGCTAAGCTGGTGTGGAAAATGTATCATAATCCATCACTCTTATGGTGCAGAATAATGCAGAAGAAGTATTTGGATAGTTTAGAACCAGAAAGGATACTAACTATAGCAAACATGAGGAATGGCTCTCACATTTGGAACTTTATGCAAAACTCAAGGCATGTAATCACTGACCACATAACATGGCAAGTTAACAATGGTGAAAGAGCATATTTTTGGAAGGATTCCTAGGGAGGTTATAAACCTCTGAAGGAATATCCAGAGCTGGCTCCCCACATCCCAATTATAGAAAATGGATATAGTAGAAGTGTGAAGGATTATATTAAGTGGGATGCAAGCGGGGGAAGCCAATGGATGATCCCCAGTGACATCCCTCTGGAGGAGGAAGCAAAAAAGAAGTTAGAGGAAATATTGAGTGAAAGGAAAGTTAACTTGAATACACAAGCGGACAAGATAATATGGTGTGGTGCCAAATCTGGCAATTACACGGCTAGAATGGGCTACCAGATTCAAATTAGTCAAGAGAAGCGGGAGTGGCCCAAAAAACTTTGTTGGGGAAAAGGGGTTATCCCTAAGGCAGGAGCATTCACTTGGACAACACTTCATGGAAGAATACTAACAAGAGAAAGATTGAAAGCGGTTGGCTTTGAAGGCCCAAGTAGATGTGTATTGTGTCTCAAGGAAGAAGAAGATTTAGATCACCTACTCCTGAAATGCCCCTCTGCAGAACATTGTTGGGTATGGTTACAAAAGAATAGGGTGGATGTCCCCAAGGCAAAATAAATTAAAGGAATTACTAACCAGCAGGCCCAATATGAAAAACCTATGGGGACAAATATGGCAAACTGCTCCTTCCATTCTGATCTGGAACATTTGGAAGAATTGCAACAAAAGAATTTTCCAGGACAAAGCAAGAAAAGAAGAGGAAATCACACAAACTATCAAAAGGAACATAACAGAATGGATGAATGCACGCATTAAGCTACAAAGGAAAACAAAATTTACATGTTGGGATGAAAGCTTGATGAAGAATTGGAGGGACACGAAAATACCACCATCATTCCATCTAGCCCTAGACATGAAAGCAAAAAGGGATAAGGTCAAATGGCACCCTCCTACAATAGGCAATTTCAAATTAAACACAGATGGAGCATCTTGGGGAAACCCAGGACAGGCAGAAGCAGGGTGCATTATCCAAAATAAGAAGGGAACCCTAGTGGCAGCTAGATTAGTTAAACTTCCCCCATCAACAAATAATGCAGCAAAAATAGAAGGAATCCTTCAAGGCTTACTACTCTGCAAGGAAAGAGGACTGAAATCCATTGAGTTAGAATGTGATTTGATGGTGTGTGTAAGTGCCATCACTAAAGGTTAGATAGGAGTGTGGCAACTGCAACCAAAAGTCAACACGATCAAAGAACTCTGGGAAGAACTACAAATGGTCTCAATCAACCATGTATATCAGGAGGCAAATAGGGCAGCAAACAAACTTGCAAAACATGGCATTACTCAAATAGATCCTTGCCTATCTGCTACCAGAACAGAAGCATGGCAGGGCTTAGAAACAATAATTCAAAAGGAGATACCGAAAGGAGGAGACCAAGTCCAACAGAGGGGCTAAAGGAAGGTAAACTGATCTAGCAAGAGGTAAGTAATCACATCCGAATGATGCTAGTATCCGAGGAAAGGTACACAATTCTAAACCGAAAACTGAATTGCTACTTAAAAAAGACCAATAAAAAACACACTAACACAAAATTGCACCTAGCACTTTAAATTTGTTACTTAAAAGTTACAATAGTTACAGTAACAAGACAAAATATATAGGGCTGCCAAGGTATATCCAAACTAAGCATACAAAAATGGAAACAGCATCAATAACAATGTACTTTTAAAACTTTAAAATAGTAGCCTATGTCACCTGAACTCGTGTGAACAGAATTATAGGAAACATACATTTTTCATCATTACATACAAATGGCCTTAGGGCACCTTTATTAACTAAAAAACTTTTCTGGTCCAAGTAGTAATATTTACAAATTATCAAAAGTGGAAGCCTTTGCTTGCCACGTAATTATGGACCAAACAACTTATGGTTCAATTAAAGCCTTACTAGAATATCAATTGTCTTCAAAAACGGCTACATACACCATATGGTGGCAAAATCAGATTAAGCCTTAATCCATGTGCATACTAATAAAATCAAGTTAAGGCTTTACAAAGCCAAATCAATATGTACATGCCTAGATACAAAGAAAATATGAAGGAAACAGAGGTTCCTAGGTCTCACAAGCAATAAAAATTGAAATCCACTTAGTATCTTGAACAGGCATAAGCTGATATAAACACTTGAGAAAATCATAAGCCTGTTTCGAATGTTGGCGATGGGCCCAATAATCCATCCTAACGGTATCTGATAAGAAAGGAAGTAGCTCGACCGACTTATAACCAGAAAGTGGCAAATCGCGGGGGCGAGGATTCCCCTCACCCAACTCAGCAGCATTTAAAACTAAGTCTAAACCTTGAAGATAAGCATGCTTAAATACCTGTTGTGACGTTTTTCACACATCGCCCCATTGCAAATGGGGACCCCCCTAATTTTGGCTTTGCTTTTCGGTCATTTTGTTGTTGGTTTGTTTTTGCTGTTGTCTCTCTCTCGTTCTGTCTACCTTTCCGGGACGTTCCAGTCTGTGAGCTTAAACATGAATTTGGCTAAGTCTGGAAATTAGGGTTTGAGTCTTCCTTGCCAATCTGAGGTCGAGTAAAGTGAATAAATTGAAAATTGAGATTAACATTGTTATCAGTGTGCTTCCAGCAGGCTCTCAGCAAGTTTTCATCAGATTCTGAGGTACTTACTATTTTTAGTAAGTGTGAAATTTCAGGCGATTCGTCAGCATTTTTGAGATTCCAATAGTCACACGGCATTCCCGACACATCAAGCTACTCACAGGTTAAATTTGAGCTGAAACAGACAACTTTCTATTTTTAGCAGTCCAGCGTCCGGGGCAAATTTCAGGGCTCAGATGCAGAGTTTTTCTTTGCATGTCTGCGTATTCCTTCTGGGTTTTTCGAGACCTTCGCGATGATATAACATGCAAAACGAAATGACCACTTTCAGAATTCAGCCTTCCGAGGCTATTTTTAGGGTTTGCATGTCAGGGTTTCTTTTGCATGTCGGATGATTCCTGATGGGTTTTTCGAGAGTTTCGCGATGGTGTGACATGCAAATGGAGATACTCAGTAAGGAACTTGCTATTTTTGGCAGGTATGTCCCGGCAGCCGCTTCCCAACAGTTCAGAATCACGAGCTGATCGCAATGCAGCAGAAACGAAGACAAACAGAGATCATTTGATACGCATGCAAAGCGAGTTAGGGTTTCCAACTTCGGAGCCTAAAAATAGGCGTAAAAAGTCAAAATTTTTGAAAACCGGTGTAAATCACTGCGATCAGCGTTCTTCAGGCTATCTGCTGGTGAAATTTCAAGTCAAACAGAGCACTTACTATTTATAGTAAGTCAATTTGGAAATATGCTAAAAATAGTAAATTGAGTGCATGCGTCAGTGTCGACAGACAGGCCACGTGGTGAGGAGTGCCTCATTCAAATTTCAACTCGATCAGAGCAGTGGAGCTGTCAGAAACGAGAGGTTACTATTTATAGTAAACCACCTCCAGAAACAGGCTAAAATAGCAGGCCCACCCGAAATAGCAGTGTCAACAGGGTAATGAGGTCGCGAGGATCCAGTGTTTAAAATTTCATGGCAATCTGAGCTTCCGAAGTGTGAAAATTGAGGAGCTTACTATAAATAGCAGGACATGAGGCAGGCTGGCAGAGGTTGAGAAAAATGGCTAAGTATGGGACTTCGTCCTTCAGCATAGGCTAAATGCGCCCTCAAGCACCAGATGCCAAAATTTTATGACTCAAGTGTCTCATCCTCCTGCCACCCCAAAATGCGCCCAAGTTGGTGAGGTGGAAGCATGAAAAATTTTCTAAGGCAAAGTTTCATCCACTTGCCTAGGTGAAATGCGCCCTCAAGGTGAAAGCATAAGAAAAATTTCTAAGTCTGAGACTTCGTTCACCTCCTAGGCCAAAATGCGCCCAAAACAAGTGAGTCAACGAAAGTCAAAGATTTTTATCCTGCACTCATGTCAAAATGCGCCCAAGCTAGAAAGGGTCAAAGCAAAGTCAAAATTCTTATCCACCAGCTAGGCTGAAATGCGCCCAAAAGGCAAAGAGGTCAAAGCAGTCAAAAGTTTTTATCCTTCATCAAGTAGCAAATGCGCCCAACTCAAGATGTTCAAGCATGAAAAATATTCCAAGTATGAGTTCCATCCTCCTCCTAGGTGGAAATGCGCCCAAAGCATGGCAAGTAAAGACAAAAATGAGGAAGTCAAGGTGGCGTTGGAATCTTCATCCACTACATCATACAAAATGCGCCCAGGAAAGAAGCAAGTCAACAAAGTCAAAGAGTTTTGTCCTCCTCACCCCTCTAAATGCGCCCAAGTTGGGGTGTAAAAAGTAAATGGAGCTAGCGAATGAGATGAAATGTGATTGAGGCGTGGTGAGAACTTGGTAAATGCTAGGCGTTTTTCTTCTTCAAGCCTCAAATGCGCCTAAGATGGTAAGTGGTGTTAGAAAATTTTCTAAGGCGTGTGGTGGTGAAAAAAAAATTTGCTAGGCGTCGGAAAAATATTCTCCATGGCAAGTGATATTGCGCCTAAAGTAAAGTGTTGAGTGATGGAATTTTTTTCTAAGGCATTGGAGCTTCAAAAATATTTTTCAAGTGTGAAGTAAAATGCGAAGTGGTGGCTAGAAAAATAAAATGTGCCAGGCACCTCTATGAATAAAATTTTCTAAAGTGAAGTTGATGTCTTTCTCACCAGCCAAAATTTTAAGGTGAAGAATTTCCAAGGCAAAATTTTCCAAGAGATGATTTTAAAATTTTCTAAGGCACAAAATATGTTCTCCCTTAGAAAAATGCCCAAGTCTGGAAGAGGTGGTGGATTTTCCCTGAAGCGTGAGCAGAGTTGCCAGAGGTAAAAAGTCGATTGAATGCCGACTCCACAAGATTGATAAAAATTTCAAGTCAGAGCAAAATTCTCAGAGGGGATCGAAGAACAAGAATAAATTGTTGAAAATTATTTTTCCAAGGTTCAAAATTCAGAAAAATAAAATGAACCCGTTCGTTGGGCACCCATGGGTTCGGTGCATTCTGGAGAAAATTTTCTTCTGGGTATTGAAGATTATCGATGAGGAGTTGATTTTAAAGTCTTCCGTGCTTCGCGGCAGCTTTCAGGATGAAGATTTTAAATGAGCACCAGGTTGATGAATTTCCTAAGGAAATTTGAAAATTTTCTAGTGAAATAGAAGAAAATGTGTTTTCAAGATGAAATTCTCCATACGATGAATTTGAAAGAAACCGCCTAGGTGAATTTGCCCAAGGTCTTCGTGAAGATAGTTTTCTTGAGCCAGAGGTGGATAAAATCAAAGTTGTCGAGCTCCATCGGGTGAAATGAATTTCTTGAGGATGCAGTTGAAGTTGATATTGTCCAAAGGATGATGGAATTTGGCTAAGGCATGAAGAATTATGAAGATGGCAAAAGTTTGCTAGTGGAGGCGATGAACGCGAAAATCTCGGTAAGTAAGTTGAATTTACATTATGAAGTGTTCTAATACTCTTCTCCTCGCTTGTTTTGCAGGAGGAATGTTGAAGCCAGAGCTTGATGACTTGAAATGGTGAAGCACGATGATATTACAACCCTCGGAGGAAGATAAAGTTACGAGTTTCAATCTCGAAGGAAGAAAAGTTGCAAGAAATTGGCGAAGTGTTAGCTCAAGTGACAAAGATGAAATGTTTTCAAAACTCAAGATGAAGAAAGGATGGAAGCTCGAGCGAAGTCGAAGAATAAAGTCAAGAAGGGGATCAAGGATAATGTGAACGCATCTATTAATGGAATCTTCTAGAAGGATGATGGTGGACATTATGGCGCATTTATCACCCCTCTCCTTTGTGGCGGTTTTTAGGGCAAATCTTGTTTAGGGCTGAGGTGGCACGATTCTGGCCACTCTATTAATTGTAACCCTAGCCGTCTTTTGGGACTTGGCTAGCTATATAAAGGGGGAGTCCCCCTCATTTGTAACGAAGTAGACAGTAGGATTAGAGTAGAAGTCGGAGTAGAGAGACAACTAGGTGATAGCTTAGAGTAACTTAGTATAGATTGATAGTGTAGTTTGAAGAAGAGGGAAAGTTTTCCCTTTGAAAACTTTGTAAGAAATTGTTGTGAACACTCTCTCAATAAAAGAGTTTTTCATTGATGGTGAATTTCGTCTTTGTTGTGAGTAGCTAGCAAGGTTTCTTCGTCCTTCGGATTCAAGTGGTAGTTCAAAGTAGTATAATTTTTCATTCCATGTAAGTAGATGTTAATTGTGGAATGTGGTGTTTGATCTAAGCAACTTCGTCTATCCATACCACTAGTGTATTTGCTGATGGTGAATGCGCCCTGTGTGGTCAACTGGAAACGTTTGGGCCTAACTTCAATCACAGTTTGAATGGTGGTATGCGTCGTTGTGATGGTATCTTCATGTCAAATGGTGGTTTGAACATCTTTAGTCATCTCCCCTGAAGATTGCACCGACTCCGTGGAAGCTGTCCGATGCGAGGCAAAGCGAAGTTTGGTTAAAGTTTGCTGAAGTTGAGCTCCATATCCCACGCCTTAGAATAGATTTAGACTCTCTTAACCCTACCCCATTTCAATTCAGTACGTTCCGGTTAGAATAGGTAACTTGCGCTTCATAGACAAATCTTTCGAGCATTTGAATTCCTTTCTCCACTGCCGAACAATTCCGTAAGTCCCCTTGAAATACCAACAAATCACATCGAGCCAAACTGAGCCTATTCGCACTGAAAGAACCTTGGAGTTGAACGCACGAACTTTCTTGCAATCTTAGCGTGCGGAATACTTTGATCAAGAGAGAATAGGGAAGCCATTGGCAACTTTATTCTGCGTTGGTGCGGTCACGAAAAACACATCAACAGAATTGGCGCTAGAAGGAGGGTTGGCTTCGAATTGTTCCAGAGGTTGAGAAGGAACCAGTATGAGCTTTGCAGTTCGAAATCGGAGATATGTTAGATCTCTCTTATATCAAAAAATCCAAAAAAAGTGAAAAGTTGAAAAATTCAAAAAAATCAAAAAATGGAAAACCAAAAAAGAGATTTCTCGAAGGATGGGCACTTTTCGTGCTCTCAGGACAGTCTTACAGACATTGCTCAGATCCATGAAAGATTGAATGCACAGCTATGGCCCGAGAATTTGTCTAAGTTTGCTTTGCCAGGAAGATGCCGAATTCATGAGACCTCCCAGCACGAAGAAATCAGTTGCTTGACATTCCTCTCAAGGATAGAGCTTGTTCTCCAAGAAAAAATTTTCTTTTGGGATGTTCCCAAGCCAGGAGTATTGGATGTAGAACCTGATGATTATAGCCTTCCAGAAGTGGTGAATGAGGCTTTCTCAAGATTCATACTTAGGATCCAAGGTCAGATGGAACTTGGCAACGATCCCTTGAGGGGTGTCTTGCTCCCTCGTTGGTGTCGAATTCACAACGCACCTCATCCAGAATTCACTTGCACAACATGTGAACTAGCCATCGACTTCGCCAGAAGTCGCCTCGGATTACCAGCGCTACCATATGGATTATTCAAAGACAAAAGATGGATTGAATATGCTACACAAACGTTTTCAGCACCAAATCAAGAATATACCTCAACATCATCTAACAACACAGAAAATAAGTCACAACAAGATGATGTGATTGAGCTTAGGAAGCAAGTAGATGAAGATTATTCCTACATCAAGTTAGAACAAGAGGCTATTGGAGCAAAGATCAAAGAAGCTGTGAGATATATCCAAGAAAGAGAAACTACCCAAGGCAACTGTCAGCACATGGAAGAGAGTGAATGTACAAGGTTGCAATCTATTGAAAACCATCAAGTGACAGGTGTGAGAAATTTTCAATGTTCATTCTCTCAAGGAAGGGAACGTGAAGAAGGAAGCGATTCTAATACGCTTCAAGAAAGGATGCTACTCGATGAAAAAGTTCAATCATGCATGAGTGAGATGGAGGAAATGGTAAGCAGCTTAGGGCAAGATGATGTGTTTGACGATCAATGGGCTACCAAGATGGAGGAAAAATATGAAGGGCACTTCGCGTCAGCACTTGATCCATTATTCACAGTTATGGAAGAGTTGCTTGATGAAATTGAAACAAATGAAATACTGCTTGATAAAGAGATGGAAAGTGAAGAGCAATTCGGGTTGGGGCTTGAGCCGTTACTAGAGATCCAAAAGGAGTCAGAGCATGAAGTGATCCAAGTTTCCAAATGCCCTCTTGAATTTATTTCCCGCCCCACTCCTCCCAGTTTGGATCGTCCACACGTTTTGGATGCGAGAGGTATGGTTCACCATCAACTTCGGCCTCCTAATGAAGCAGTGGATGACAGGCAAGAATGCATGCCAGCGAATGAAGACCACCAAGTTGTATCTTTCCCTACTGTTGGCTACCAAGAATATCATTTTGATTATGGAGATTTTGGAAAGAAAACTTGTTTATGGATTGATCATGGTCCAGATGAGTTGCCTCAGTTATTAATCTTTCCTGAAGTTTTGCTTGAGTTTGAGATTCGTATTGTGGAAGATTATTTTTCTGAGTTTAAAGACAAGTTTGCAAAACTTCGTACTATGACTACTACTTTGCTGTTACTGAACATCCTGAGAAATCATGTTAGGAGTTGTATATATTTCTGTCCTTTGAGTCTTGTCCATTCGAAATGTTGTCCTATTAGAGTAGGTTTTCCTTTTTGTTTTTGCTTAGCTTGATCTGCTTTACTTTCCTTAGTTTAGTTGTTGCTTAGTTTAGTTTGCTTTCAATAAAAGGGGATCCCATTTGTGAGGGGGGTGTTGTGTTGTTTTTGCCACACTCCAATACAATGTTGATATAATGTTAGTCCATTTCTTAGATAGTCATTCGGGAAGTGCTTTAAAATCCGAGGTTATGCTTTCAAGTCTTATCATTTGGTTAGGATCTGTACTTGACTCGGAAGGGAATCATCTATTGTGTCTTCACACCAAGTCTCGCGATTGCTATATTTCACACACACAATTAATTGCTCTAAGTCATTGAGGTTTCTTAGGAGAGGTCTTAGCAGGAGAAAATCTTACATCTTGCTTCAGCGCCACTGCAATTCTCAGACCCATTGGAGGCTTCGTTGCCTGCCAGCCAATCGAGGAATTGACAGAGAAATCAAATGAAGAAAGAAAAATGTGCTTAAAAGAATTATCTGAAAAGCAAGAAAAAAAAATGAGAAAGTGAAAATAAAAAGAAAATATTGTGAAATATTGGTTTTGGGAACATACGAGTAACTCCACCGGGGCTATGGACGCCCGGCCGGCAGTGGAGCAATATTCGTGAGAATTGTAGCGATAACCTCGTCGGGGCTATGGACGCCTGACCGGCAGCGAGGCAATGTCCCGGATGCTTTTGAAGTTAAGATATTTGTTTAACTTGCTGGGACGGATTCTGGGAACTTCAATGGTCTTTTGAGCTGGAACAAACGCATATGCACACACTTGTAATCAAAAGATGAGGTGCCATGATCCAATTCAGGATTCCTCTTCCCTTTTAAGTATATCCCCTAGTCAAGTTGATAGGTCTTGAAAGAATTATCCAAAGGTTCTGAGTATGGAATGGATTTTGTCTTTGAAATGTTCAGGAACATTTATTCGGGTTGGGGCTAATGTTGTGACGTTTTTCACACATCGCCTCATTGCAAATGGGGACCCCCCTAATTTTGGCTCATCCGGAACGGCAAAAGTTGCCGAAATTCATGGGGAATGGCTCTGAGGATCCCGTAAGGCATTGCAAGACATGTGAGACAATCTGGATAGCCAGCGGGCAGGATGATCCCGACCAGTGGCTAAGGGCATTTCCGGCGACACTCAGAGACAGTGCCATTGATTGGTACTCGGAATTGGACCAAGCACAGAGAGCTACATGGAGGTTATTGAAAAAAGCTTTCCAGGAGGAGTTCAAACTTCTTCGAGATGACAGCGAGATTGTCGCGGAGATATACAATACCAAGCAAGGGAAGCACGAGAGTGTGCGGACCTACAACCGAAGACTCAAAGATTTACTGGGGAAATTGGAGGCACAACCGGCCGATGGGTTGAAGAAAAGATGGTTCATCGAGGGCTTGCTTCCGTCATTAAGGAAGAAAATGAAAGTCGTACCTCCTTCGTCGTACGCTGAAGCATACAATCGGGCAATGGACATAGAAAGTGAAAATAAAACATCCTCCCGAGGGAAAAAGAAGACAGACGACGAGGAGAGTACGGACGACAGCGACGGTGAATCCAAGACTGTACAAGCACTTAGGAAAGATATGATGCGAATGATGAAAGAATTGAAGGCCGACAAGGAGAGTACGAGAGAAGCCAGAGAACTGTGGTGTACGGATTGCAATGGGGAAGGTCACACGAAGGCGAACTGTCCCAAGAACTTATTCTGCAATATTTGCCAAGTGATGGGACATTCCGTCAAGGAATGCCCATACAACTTAAAAGCCAGAAGTGCACAAGTACTCTTCGCGCAGGGAGAACCGTCGACACCGCCGAACACACCACCAAAGCCCCAGTACAATAGCAATGCATCCCCTGGAGGTTACAGAAGCAATAGAAGTCCGAGAAACATGATACAGTACGATGCAAAAGGAAGGCCTATGATCCAATGCAGGAAGTGCAACGAATGGGGCCACTTCGCCAGGGACTGCCAGAACGGTCAAGGTTCGGGAGGGAGATTGTGTAAGTGGTGTGGACCAGGCGATCATGAAGATAACGAATGCCCAAAGCAAAAGGGTATCCATATGCTGGAAGTAGAAGAACAAGAGGTACTGGCGATCACCAGAGCACAAGCAAAAAAAGCCACTTACCCAGATCCATGTACGGAGAAACAAAGGATGAAGGAAGCAAAAACCGAAGTGGAACTGGCGATGGCGAAGGAAAACAAAGTACCTCTGGAGAAGCCAGGAACCTCTCGGCGGTCGGAGGCGGAAACCAACATCATACGGCAGGTACTGCAGACCACCATACCGATCAAAGTAACTGACCTTCTCCAGACTATGCCGCAGTTGGGACTGGCGATCACAAACGTCGTCGAGGATGGCAAGCAACCGCGATTGGAGGAACGAAGGAAAGAATTGATACCAGAACCGCCACCGTACGGTGAACAAACAATCGACCCGGTATTGCTCACAGCGAACATTGGGAAGATGCCAGCGGTCGTGCATATGGAAATCAGAGGGAATATCTTGACAAATACTATCATCGATGGAGGATCAGGAGTCAACGTACTACCCGAAGACACATGGAAGAGTCTTGGGAAGCCTACACTCTGGCCGCCGACATTCCAACTAGTTGGCGCTGATCAACATGGTATCAAGCCGTTGGGAACGTTGATGGCACAGAAGGTGACGATCGGGACACAACAGTTTTTGCTAAATTTTGTCGTCATCCCATTACAGAGGAAAGCGTACGATGCACTACTTGGGAGAGGATGGCTGATAGCGGCGAAGGAAAATCATAATTGGAAGAGGAACACACTCTCGATCGAGAATAATGGGGGGAAGTATGTCATCGACTTGAAGAACCAGGCCGTGAGTGAAGAATTGGCTTCCTCCGGATCTGAATCGGATGGAGGTGAATCGGTTATGGACGAAGGAAGGAAAGCTATGGAACCAAACATCGAAGGCGTACTTGAACTCGAGAGTTGTTCGGAGGACGAGACAAGCTCGCTGAATGGCTTATTTCATTGGCAGATGGAAGACTATGAAGTGTTCCACAGAGAGTGCAACATGCTACAAATCGGGGAAATCAAGGAAGAAGAGGGAAGGCCCAGCCAAAAACTTTCGGCCGAGTATGGAGAGTACAAAGGAAGAGTCTCAAAACTGGACGATACGCCAGTCCACAAGTTTGAACAGGTACGAGATGAAAAAATTGTGTTGGAATTAAAAAATGAAAAGTATGAAAAAATTAAAAAATTAGAAAAAAAGAAAAGAGATGAAGAGAGAGAAAAAAGAGATGAAAGGGAAAATGGAAAAGAAGAGAGAAGGGAGGAGAGAGAAAGTGAACAGAAGCTGGAAAAAATAAAAATAGAAAGGAAAAAAGCTATGAGACATCAGAAAATAAAGGAAAATAACAGAGTAAATAAGGAAGAACAAGGCGAATGGAAAAAAAAGAAGAAAGAAGAGAAAAATAAAAGAAATGTGAAGGAAGTTAGACAAGAAAGCAAAAGAAAGAGGAAAAAATTAAATAATAAATTAAACAACTTGGACATTAAGAGAAGTATTAAAGTGCTCAAATTAAATAAAGTGAAGCGAATTAAAATAAAAGTCTCGGCTATTAAACAAATCGTACGGCCAAGGGAGAAAGTGATTAAATTAAATAAAGTTGGAATTAAAATAAATACAGAAACCCCAATCGTACGACCATTTAAAGATGAGATAGTTTGGCGACAAGGCGAAACACAGCGAAATCACAAAGGGAGAGAAGAGAGCAAAAATCCGTACAGATTTATCAGTAGCAGAGGCGCGTCAAGCACAGGGAAGATCGTACGGCACCCTCATCAACTTCTAAGTCTTGAGGTCGTACGGCATTCAAAGGACTTTCAAATCATACGGCACTCACCAGTCTTCCAAATCGTACGGCATTTACTAGCTCCTCAGTCTTCATTATGTTGGTCACTAGAGGTCGTACGACCATTACAAATTGAAATTTGTGCCAGGTTCGACATCGTACGGCAGCTTGTTGAGTCCTCCCAGGTCGTACGGCATCTTGTGGATTTTTGGCAGGTCGTACGGCAAGGTTTGGCATCCTCTCAGTCGTACGGAATCTGCAAAGTCGTACGGAATTTCCAGAAGCTCAAAGTCGAACGGAATTTGCAAAGTTCTCAGGCCGTACGAATTTCTCAGAGTTGCCAGGCCGTACGGATTTCTCAGAATTGCCAGGCCGTACGGATTTCTCAGAGTTGCCAGGCCGTACGGATTTCTCAGAGTTGTCAGGCCGTACGGATTTCCCAGAGTTGCCAGGCCGTACGGATTTCCCAAAGTTGCCAGACCGTACGAAATTCATCAAGTTCTCAAGTAGTACAGATTTCACAAAACTGCCAGGTCATACGGATTTCACAAATTCTTCAAAGCGTACGGGCTTCTCAAAATTGCCAGATCGTACGGCCATCTCAAGTTCAGTCACTTCTCCAGGGCGTACGGCAATTCCAGCCTTTACCAGAATTCGGCAGTTTTGGTCAGTTTGACAGTTTTGATCAGTTTGGTAGTTTTGATCAGTTCGACAGTTTTGGTCAGTTCGGCAGTTTTGATAAGTTCGGCAGTTTTGATAAGTTCGGTAGTTTTGGTCAGTTCCGCAGTTTTGATAATTTCGGCAGTTTTGATAAGTTCGGCAGTTTTGGCAGTTTTGGTCAGTTCGGCAGTTTTGATAATTTCGGCAGTTTTGATAAGTTCGGCAGTTTTGATCAGTTCGGCAGTTTTGGTCTGTTCGGCAGTTTTGATCAGTTTGGCAGTTTTGATCAATTCGGCAGTTTTGATCAGTTCGGCAGTTTCCATCAGTTCGGTGGTTTTCATTAGTTTGGCAGTTTTCATCAGTTCGGCAGTTTTCGTCAGTTCGGCAATTTTCATCAGTTCGGCAGTTTTCATCAGTTTGGCAGTTTTCGTCAGTTCGGCAGTTTTCATCAGTTCGGCAGTTTTCGTCAGTTCGGCAGTTTTCATCATTTCGGCAGTTTTCACAATTGTTTCGAGAGTTATAAAGTCGGCTGGAATCGCCGAACTGACAAAAAGATGGACAAGAGCAAGAAGGTTGTGCAGTATAAGCCAAAAGTAGCCTCGGCTGGAAAAAGAAAAAGGATGGATGCTGATAATGAAACGATGACATGGGAGAACCTAACTGGCAACGAGTGCAAGCAGTGGTGGCGAAGCACTCCTGATGACCACTCCTTGAAGGTTGCCCTTCAACACGCTCGGGTAGATAAAGCTGTGATACTGGCAAATCGGCAGCTTCGCACACGTACCGAGGAAGTGAGGCGCCTGCGAGCGGAGCATTCTTCTACTACTCTGACGTCATCTGTACATCCAGGGACGCACTCCCTTCCCCCTACTTCTCAGTGATCTTGTCTTGCTATATGTATGTCGTCTAGAAGACGACTTCTTTTTTGGGGGGGGATGATGTTAGTCGTATATCTTTACTTTGTTGTCAGCCGTAGTCGGTCGTGGTCGTAGTCGGCCAATTGTTAATAAAACTATAGATTAGTAAAGAATAATAATGTCATGTACTTTCGGGAAATCATGTTCGGATTAATGTTAATGTTGATGTTGTTATGAAACATCGTGTCGGTTGGTTATCTAACCACCGCCGAACATTATATGTAGTCTGTTGGGATAGTCGGGGAATTATGAATGAGTTATGTGCCGATGGTTATATTGTCAAGCAATGCTGATACTCTTTTGTACATGATATTTCTGATGATGAATAAAGTTTCTGGTGTTCGAATATGATATCTTTCAGTTTACTGTTTTATCCTATGTTCTGCACATGACTAGTTTGCCAGTAGTACATAAGATTTGAATCCCATTCCGTAGGCAAACAGCTTGCGCAAGAACTGATATGCAACCAAAGTATGGTCGTGATGCACTAGAAGCTCGGCACCATCGATATCTAGCAGAAAGGAGTAATAACACAGAACTCCAACTCGTAAACATAGATCTCGTGGACGAGGGATACCGACCCCAAGCTGTGTAGCGTTGAGAATGACATCTAAATCCCCAAGCAAATGCGGATAAAACAGTTTGCGGATCAACTCCCCAACGACATCCTTGGGAACCCTAAGGTCAAGAAGAGAAGCAAAAAACCAAGCTGGTATATCAGTATTTACTCGGTGTCGCTCCTTGGAAACAATAAACTTCTTTCCCAGAATGAGTCGAATGGCTTTCATAGTCATCAACCCTCTTTTAATCAACACCAGTTTTAGACGTTGGTCTGTAATACGACCTAAGAATGACAATTGACTCTGATCACTTGTTAGTAGGATAGGAGTCTCCTACGTGTGTAATCATACAGGAATAAGGTGAAATCCTCTATGATAAATCAAGGTACTGCAACACATGAACGAAGTAATGGCTAATTATTCCAAATGTAAGCCTAAACTGGCGAGCACAGGGAAATCTAAAGCCATCAACATTGAGATGAGTGTTGGCTCGTGCGAGGAGGAACACATCCTCGACGAGAACATACTTCAAAGGAAAGGTGGTGTTGTGACCTTTTCACACATCACCCCATTCAAGATGGGGACCCCCTAATTTTTTGCTTCATTTGGGTCTTTTGGCTTGATTTTGGTTGGTTTTCCTATTCTCTCTCTCTGTTTCCTCTGTCTTTCAGATGAGGTACCTATCTTTTGAGCTTAAATTGAAATTTTGGCTAAGTCTGTGAAATTAGGGTTTGCATTCTTCAGGCCAGTTTGAAGTCAAATTGAGTGAGTGAATTGAAATATGAGCTTGGCACTGCAGTCAGAAGGCTTCCAGTGGGTTCCTAGCAAAATTTCACTGAATTCTGACAACTTACTATTTTTAGTAAGTGTTCAATTTAGGGCATTTTCTTAGCACTTTTGAAATTCCATCTGCCACACTACATTCAGAGCACTTCAAACTGCTTGTCTGCAAAATTTGAGCTAGATCTGACAACTTTCTATTTTTAGCAAGTATCACCTTCAGGAGCAGATTTTAGGGTTTGCATGTTGAAGTTTTCAATGCATGTCTAGAGAATCTTTCTAGGTTTTTCAAGACCTTCGCGATGATATAACATGCAAGCTGAGATATATAGATTTTCGACAACTCAGGCTTTAGAGGCTATTTTTAGGGTTTGCATGCAAAGTTTTTCGATACATGTCTGGAGAATATTTTTGGGTTTTCTGAGACCTACGCAATGATATAACATGCAAGATGAGGTGATAACTTTCCGCATTCTTGACTTCGGAGGCTATTTTTAGGGTTTGCAGGTTGGAGTCTTCAATGCATGTCTAGATATTCTTTGTGGGTTTTTCAGGAGCTTCACAGTAATGTAACATGCAAACTAGGATCAAGACCTTTTTGCAGAGTTGTCTTCGAGAGCAAATCTTAGGGTTTGCATGCAGGATTTTTCAGTGCATGTCAACATATTCTTCATGGGTTTTTCAAGAGCTACGCAACATGGTAACATGCAAGCAGAGTTGGTCACTTTTTCAAACAATTACTATTTTTAGCAAGATCACTCTGACAGCTGCCCAGCACTTCAGCATCACGAATAGAGCGACATGCAACAGAAATGGGGTCAAACATAGATCTTTTGAGCAACATGCAAGTCAGATTAGGGTTTCCAGCTTTGGGACTCAAAACGAAGGTTCAAACGCCAGAATCTCTGAAAACTGAAGTATCCCATTATGATCAGTATCCCATTATGATCAGTACCTTTCAAGGAACCCAATGGTAAAATTTGAACGCAATCTGAGTACTTACTATTTACAGTAAGTTACCTTCAAAAACAGGCTATAAATAGCAGGTCAGCACGAAGCACCAGTATGAACAAGACAAACAGGTTACGAGGACCCCATGGAGCAAATTTCACGTCAAACAAAGTTGCAGAAGTTCTAAAATCAAACAGGCTATAAATAACAGGTCAGCACAGGTGACAGGTGTGAACCCAACAGTTACATCACGAAGGTCAAGTTGAGCAAAAATCAAGTATCCATGGAAATACAGGAGCTCCAGAATTTACTAAAAATAGGAAGCTAGGCAGGAGGCATAAAAAATTTCTAAGTATCTGAAACATGAAGCCCCAGCCTCCAAATGCGCCCAGGGTTTAAGAGGTTGGTGAAAATCTTTCAAAATCTGAAACTTGAAGCTCACCCACCAATATGCGCCCATGCTGAGAATTGAGTCAAAATTGTCTAAGTATAAGAAAATGAAAGTTTAGAGGGTCAAATGCACCCTAGCTTGAGAGTTCATGGGTTGAAATTTGACTAAGTGATTGAAACTTGAAGTAGCCCCTGCCAAATGCGCCTTAAGGAGCTTGGAGAGGCTTGCAAATTTGCTAAGTCTCAAAAATGAAAGCACAAGGCCTCATATGCGCCCAACTTGAAAAGTTGAAAGAAATTTGGCTAAGGCATCAAAATTGGAAGTAGCCCATCTCATATGCACCCTAGCAACTGGAGGTCAATGGAAAAATATATAAGTGTTGAAAAATGAAAGCTCAGACCCCTATATGTGCCCAAGGTAAAGATGCCATGAGAAAAATATTCTAAGTGTTTGAAATTGGAAGTAGCCCTGGCTAAATGCGCCCAACTTGCATGGAGTGAAGGAATTTTTCTAAGTATGGGAAATTGGAGGTAAGAGGGCTCAAATGCGCCAAACTTGAAGAGGGGAGGTAGTAAAATATTTTAAGTATGAGAAAATGGAAGTATGACCTTTCACATGCTCCCAAGCTTGGAGGAGGAGTTGGAAAAGTTTATAAGGCATGGAGATTGGAAGTCAAGAGGGTCAAATGCGCCTTAGCTAAGAATAAGAGGTCCTAGAAATTTTTCTAAGTGTTTTGAAATGGAAGATGGCCCCACAAAGTAGGCCCAAACAAGTATGAAATGAAGAAAATCTTCTAAGGTATTGAAGATGACAGCATAAAGCTTCAAATGCGCCCATGAAGAATGAGGTGGCATAAAGTTTCTAAGTGTTAAGAAATTGAAGCAAGACCCCCCAGAATGCGCCCACCAAGGAAGAAGACAAGTTGAAATATTTCTAAGTGTTTTGAAATTGGAAGAAGGACCCCCTATATGTGCCCAAGGAAAGCATGAAGTTTGGAAAAGTTTCTAAGGAAAAATGGAAGTAGACACTCCCAAATGCGCCCATGATGAATAGGTGACAAGAAAATTCTCCAAGTCATGAAAATGGAAGATGGCTTTATCAAATGCACCTATCCTATGCAGGAGGCATGAGAAAATTTCTAAGAGTTTGCAAATGGCAAGAGACCTACCTAAATACACCCCCAAGATATGCAAATAATTTCTAAGGCATTAAAAAATAGAAGTACACCCATCAAAATGTGCCCAAGTTAGAAACATGAAGGAGAAATTTGCAAGGCATGGCATGAGCCCCTTTCATTTGCGCCCAAGGAAGAGATAGGCTAAAAACGCCTACAAAGAAGTTTGATTGTTTTCTAAGTTAGGCAAAATGGCATCTTCAAGTACACCTAGCAGAAGGAGAAGTAAGAATAAACTTTGGTGATGAAATATTTTTCAAAGGTTGAAAATAAAAAATTAAATGTACCCCTTCGTCTGTATACACATGGATTCTGCATTTCCGAGGGGAATTTTCTTCTGGGTACTGGATATCTTTAACGAGGAGATGATTTTGAAGTTTTTCACACCTCACTGGACATTTTAAAGTGAGGATTTTCACTAGGCGCTCGGATGATGAAATTTTCTAGGCAGACGAAATAAAAAATTTCTAAGGAATAAAATATGAAAACGCCTAAGTCTGTTAATATGAAAATGCCTAAGTCTGTTGAAATGAAAGATAAATTCTATGAGGTGAAATATGCTAAGGCACGAAGAATTTGAAGATGAAATGAAACTTAAACATCAGACTTTCAAGTACATCCTCAAGGTGGAGAAATTTCTAAGGCTCAAACTCCAAGCACAAGTCTCTAAATGCGCCCGTGATGAAAAGTTATGAAGAAGGAAAAAGTTGTGCTACGGTGAACTTTATCCAAAGATCGACCTTGGAAATCAGAGCATGGAGATTAGGTAAGTGAAGTGAATTTTTTATTATAAGTGTTATGATGATCTTTTTATTTATTTTGTAGGGTGAACACCTGGGCTAAAGCATGATGATTTGAGACAATGGAGTAAATACTCCAAGACAACATTACAACCTCGAAAGAAGAAAGTTGCATGTTGGAAGAAATGGCTAAGTGTCGGAATAACCTAATATGCACTCAATTCAGAGAGGTAGATGGCGAGGAAGTAATGCGCAAGTCCAAGATAAGAAAATCCTTCAGGATCAGGGGTGGAGAAATAATGAAGGCTCAGGCGTTGAAGAATTGAAGAATGACGACTAAGAAGAAGATCATCCTCAAGCACTGAAATGCCCTCAAGACTAAGGAAGAAGTTGAAGCCATGATGATCAGACTCATCCAGTTTGCAGTCAAGAACAAGAACAAGAACAATGTGAACGCGTCTATAGACAAGAATCTTCTAGAAGGATGGTGGACATTACTTGCTCATGTATTACCCCATTCCTCTTTGTGGCGGTTTTTAGGGCAAATCTTGTTTAGGGCTGAGGTGGCACGATCTGGGCCATCCAGTCGATTGTAATCTGAGTCGTCCATTGGACTTGGCTAGCTATAAAAAGGGCATCCCCCCTCATTTGTATCTCATTAGAGTAGAGACTAGAATAGAGAGACTGATAGTGTAGATTGATAATGTAGATTGGTAACATAGTTTGAAGAAGAAGGAAAGTTTTTCCTTTGAAAGCTTTGTAAGAAATTGTTGAGAACACTCTCATAATAAAAAAAGTTTTCATTGATGATGATCTTGTCTTTTGTTGTGAACAGATAGCAAGATTTCTTTGTCCTTCCGATTCAAGTAGGATCCCAAAGTAGAATAAAATTTCATTTCATGCAAGTAAATGCTAGTTGTGGAATGTGGTGTTTAATTTGAGCAAGCTTCGCTTATCCATACCACTAGCAAACTCACTAATGGTGGGTGTGCCTTGTGTGGTCAACAGGAATATCGTGTACTTAACTTTGATCATGATTTGTATGTTCATATGCGTCGTTGTGATGGTATTTTCATGCTAAGTTGTGATTTGAACACCTTGAGCTACTCCTCTGAAGATTGCACCAATTCTGTGGAAGCTGTCCGAAGTGAGGCAAAGCGGAGCATGGTTAAAGTTTGCGAGAGTTGATTGCCATGTCCCATGCCTTAGAGTAGAGTAGTACCTTCTTAGGCCCTGCAACCATTTTAATTCAGTACTTTCTAGTTAGTTTAGGTAACAAGAGCTTTATAGACAAACCTTTCGAGCATTCAAATTCCTTTCTCCGCTGTTGAACAATTTTGTAAGTCCCCTTGAAATACCAACAAATCACATCAAGCCAACTGAGACTATCCACTGCATGAAGGAACCTTGGAGTTGAATGCATGATCTTTCTAGCAATCTTAGCGTGCACGAGATTTTGTTCAAGAGAGGATAGAGTCGTCATTGGTAACTTTATTTTGTGTTGGTGCGGTCACGAAAAAACACATCAACAGGTGGCACTCTTTAAAAAGACTCTAAATTAAATCCCTGCAGGGTGACAGCATGGCCATTACGATAGGATGGGAATTACCACCCAAATGTTGGTAATACTTACCTATAAAAAAAAAGTAGACAATAGCTACCAATGAAGATGGATGTTGAGAGAATAGTGAGACGACGTTGGACAATAGCTACCCATGAGAAGATACACATTGATGCCAAAAGCAACTTTAAAGATAATAAAATGGCCAAATTGCTATTTTGATGCCACTTGTGATTGACCTAGTCTGCTCTTGGAACTCAACATGCATAAACAAAATAAGTATTCCAGGTTGAACTAACAAAAGAAGGAAGCACGATAAGCAAAGAAGGACAAAAGAATATTTGTCATGTCCCCTGAAATTGTAACACCAAATATGAAATATTACAATACAAATAACAAAGTCAAATGAATATTAAAATATTAATTTGAGTAATTGCAATTTAAATATTATAATTATAATACAAATGTCATAGTATGAAACGAAATAATTAATATTAGTAATTATAAATATCATAATAATAAAGATAATATTCACAAGAAAAATAATATAAAATAATATTAATAAAAATATATCAAACAAGAAAATATTTAAATAAATAATAAATATACTAATAGCAAATGAAGGAATCCAAAAGGCATCGATCCCTAATGAGAATCTGAAAGTATTGATTCCTATTAAAGCATACTAATCACCCTTAAACAGCAGCGATCATTAGAAACAAACAGCCATGTTAATGTGAAGGGAGCGATCACTATAGATATAGGGATACGTTTCTCCCAAGAGGTGCGATTAGCACCAAAGGACATAATCTTTGCAGATCCGGTGGATATAAAGAGAGAAAATCCCATAAGGAAAAGAGAACAATAAGGGATCAATTGGGATATCTTCCGGCAACAAGAATTCTATCTGTATTGTAAGTTAAAATATTTGTGAGGGAATAATTATAGGATATAATGTATTGTTTATAGGATCAGCACAGCACTGTCAACTGGTATAATTAATTTATAATTTCAGAATTATAGATTAACTGGTATTATGGTAGGATCCTTATATATATAGATTATAATGTATTGTTCAAATACTAAGTTACCAATTCGTTTTTGGATTCGGGTACGGTACGAGAATCCGGTATGGGATTCGGCAAAAAAAAAAAAATTGGGGTTGGGTACGGCTTGGGTACGGCAATACAAAAAACATATAAAAATCAGAAATATATACATATTTGCAGCAGTAATTAAGTTCAGAATACACCACCATATTAATAGTCTAATAACATAGCAAAAATACATCACCACTTTCATAGTCACTAAGTCAAATATTAAAATATTAGTGATTACTCAAATGTCATGATATAAAATTATAAATTTAAGTTCAAACATAAAATGTCAAACGTTTACAATCAGCCATTATTGATCATTGATCAATCTGAATCATATGGGTCATCAAACAAACTAGAATTATTAGATGCTACATTTTGTGTAGAACTACAAATAGCATTCGTGGCACTCGCACAAGCACTCCCACTAGCAATAGCAGTAGCACTGACACTACCACTCTCATGATCAGTAGTTGCTTCAGACTCATAATCATCATCAATATCAAGTGTAGCTAAGTGACTTGTGGAAGCATCCAAGTCAAGCTGCTCTGGCTCAATATCCCAACTCCTTGTGTCTCCTTCTTTGTAGGAACTTTGCTTGTGTGTAAGGAGGCGCAAGTTTGAATGCACATACACCAAGTCCTCTGCCTTTTTTGAATGCAGCCTATTGCGTTTTATTGAGTGGATGGAGTATGTGCTCCAATTCCTCTTAGAAGAAGATGAACTAGCAACCTATTAAGACCAAATTAAATAGTTAAGAGTTACAAAATTTAACTAATCAAAATTATTAATTAATATAAAATTATAAATTAAAATTAAAATTACAAAATATAAAACTTACTTGGGATAAGATTTTTTTTGCAATTGGTTGGAGGTGCATGTATTCTTTCCCATGGAAGTACCACCAACTATGAGCATCCACCCTGTACTTGTCTCAAAGAGCATCAAGATTCTGATCAGCACTACCGGAGCATGCAAAAGCCATGAACTCAGCCCTCACTCGATCACGTCGGTCACGATCAGTGAAGAGTCTCTGAAGTGCTGCCTTGTACCCTTGAGCCACTTCAACATCCCTATATGGAGCAACTCTTGATGAAGCAGAAAGAATCTCAGGACTATAATATTTGGGACTCAATGCAAAAGCAAGAAGATGCAATGGAGTGGTCATTTTGTTCCATCTATCAACCATGATTTCCTATAGC
Source organism: Sequoia sempervirens (assembly GCA_007258455.2). NCBI lineage: Eukaryota > Viridiplantae > Streptophyta > Pinopsida > Cupressales > Cupressaceae > Sequoia > Sequoia sempervirens. The sequence goes on along the minus strand of VDFB02260837.1, from coordinate 86,910 downwards.
TCTTTGAAGAACTTTTCATCAGGATCTTCCTCTTTTGCATTGATGATGGTTTTCATCTTCTCAATCATTGAGTCGATACCATCATATACTTCTCCCAAACAAGGTCTATCCATGTCTGTGTAATGGATCATGCTCAATATAGGCTTAGTGAAACTGACCAGGTACTCAACACGATCCCACCAACAATCATCTAGGATCCTTTGCCTAACCCTATTTTCCCTTTCACTGCTAGATTGCCTCCATATGGCCCAATTAGGGCTGATTACCATGGCACAGAGTGCCTCACGAACCTTTATAAGTCGTCTCAACACAATTGTGTTGGAGGCAAAACGGGTCTCTACAACCTGTTTGGAAATCAAAATTAAAATTAAAATGTAATTTAAATTTATAAAATCAAAATTTAAAATTAAAAGAAAACTAAAAATTTAAAAATATTGAGAATTAACTTACCTTCAACAATTCCAATTTTGAGAATTGTCTAAATATTCCTTGTGTCATATGGTGGTTGGTGACAAGCATTTGGATGTCTTCGCCCTCAGCATACACCTGTTTGATCCACTCAATTTTGGATCCAATTTTTTGTAGCATTAGATTGAGGGAGTGAACAGCACAAGGTGTCCAAAAAATGTGTGGATACTTCTCCTCAATCAATAACCCAGCAGCCCTACAATTTTTGGCATTGTCGGTTACAACTTGCACAACATTTTGATGGCCCACTTCTTCAATAGCTTGGCAAAGGATGTAGCAATAAATGGACCATCTTTCACCTGTCCCTCACAATCCACTGCTCTCAAAAACATTGCCCCTTTAGGGGACACGGCAATAACATTGATCAATGGGCGATTTTTTGCATCTTTCCATCCATCAGAAACGATGGTCACCCCTGTTTCGATCCATGAATCCCTTATGGGCTTCAAAGAGTCTGCTACATGTTTCACCTCTTTCTCCAATAAGGTGCAATGCACCTTCTCAAAACCTGGGCCCTTATACCCCTTTGGAGCCTCATTAATAGATTTCACCATTTTTTGCCAATATGGTGAACGAACAACGTTGAATGCCAATCCATAGGCATAGACACATCTTGCTATGTCTTGATCAACAATCTCTCTTGCCTCATTCTGAAATGAAGCTTCCAACGGTCCCTTAGATCTTTTATTTGATGAGGGCACGGTTTGCTCTTGAGGGATGTTCATAAATGGATGGCTTTCTATAGGTGGAATATAAGTAGGTGGTGTAGGGGGTTTCATGGATCGAGATCCTTTCCTCAAAGGATGGCTTGTTTTAAGACTAACAACTTTTTGCTCTACTTTTTCTTGCTCAGCAATATATTTCAACACTACGTCATCTGGAAGGCCTTTGCCATCACTTTTTGGAGATCTCGGACAAGGTTTGATGCCAGTATCAGAGATCCTACACAAGTGGGCTTTCACTCGACTATATGAGCTCATATATCGAACTTTGCAATGACTACAAATCCAAATAAATACTCCACCACCTGGACATTGTTGAACCATTTCTACATATTTCCAAAGGGGAGAGGTTGCATTTATTTTGAAACGAGATTGGGTTGTGGTGCTAGAAGCAGATGCAATTGTAATACCTAAGGCACAACATATTCAAATAATTTTGGTATTGAAATTTGAAACTAAGAAACTTAAAAGAATGAGAACAATCAACAAAACAATAAAAACAAAACAAAATAGTTCATTGAATCATTTGTGAAAAAAAATTTTAAAAACTTCAAAGAAACCTACCTCTTTTGAACAAATCTTGCTCTACGATCTTCTTGGCAACAAACGGAGACTTGCAAGTGCTTAGGAATAGCACAACAATCAAATTTGAACAACCAATGATCAGCCTTCAAGTCTAATCAAGCTTGTGCAAGCAAGAGAGAAAGTTCAGCAATTGAGGCAAAAAAACTTGTTTTTCATTCACAAATTGTTAAATGAGATTGTTTTTACGTATTTAGTGTGTTTGGAGGCCGAAATTAGGGTTGCAATGAATATTAAATTATTGAGAAGTCAATATTTGGTCAAGAAAATGATTAAAAAATGCTTAAAAACCACTTTATTATGTGGACTGGGCATTTTGATGTCAAAATATGTCGTGGATTCGCCTTGGATTCGTCGCGCCATATCCTGGTCAAATCCACAGTCCACCGACGAATCCAGCTCGAATCCGCAGTGGTATTTGTTGGAATTGTTGCCTCAATCTCACAGGTGGGAACCTCTGGAAGAGCAAAGTCGATGTGACATTTCTTTGGTCTGGCCGACTAGCAGTTTGGGAACCTTGTGAAATATTTTGGTCACTGTGACCTTGCAGATGTCTTGCCGAACGCGTTCACTGTGGAGTCTATCACTGTGACATAAAGTAGTTGTTGTAACCTCTCACCGCGTGGAGATCTCTAGCCGATAGGCCATTCAATCGGGCGTCGGGGAGACTCATAGCGACTGGGGGCTTCGAAGTGACTTTCAACACTTGGGAAGAAGTCCCAGTGACATTGGAAGGTCTTGCCGACAAGGATACGCATTGAAGTCATCGGGATAACCTATGGCGGCTCAGTGAGAGATCTTACCGAAAGTAACATGTCTCGGCGATAGTGTTGGAGCTTTTAGGGAAACCCTTGGGTGATCGGTAAGAAGTCTTACCGATAGTGATATGTCTCACCGACGGACACTCGGAGTAACTTAATGATCTCGGTGTGAAGTCTCAGCGATAAAGGATTGTCTTGGCGACAATGTAACACTTGAAGACATCAGGGAGACCCTTGGCCAAAAGGCTTGTTTCGATATGATGTCTCATCGAATATCGGAAGTCTCGCCGACAGCACGTGGGGTCATCGGTTCGGTGTGACTCTTGGCGAACAATTGTTTCAGGATAACATGGAAGCCTCGATAAGAAGTCTTGCCGAAGGCTGATTCTCTCGTCGACAGTGGAACACATCGATATGACTTAAAGGCTTCGGTATGAAGTCTTGGCAAAAGCGGTAAGTTTGGCCGACAAGATAGACTCGGGGTGACTTGGAACTTGCGGGGTGATGTCTTGGCGAAAGGTATTTGTCTTGCCGATAGGAATGCGATGGATGACAGAAGTTTCGGTATGACTTTGGAACCATGATATGATCTCCTGGCGAATGTGGAATGTCTGGCCGACGGTAGGTCTTCAATATGACTTAAAGGCATCGATATGATGTCTTGGCGAAGTGTGATTGTCTCGCCGATGAGGCAATCTATTGTCGGTATAATATAAAGGGGCTCGGTATGATCTCTCAGCGAATGACTAAAGTCTTGGTGACTAAGGAACACTTCGGAATGACTTATGAGCTCGGTGTAATGTCTGGGTGAAAAGCAATAGTCTTGCCAATTGATGAACTCTTCGGAATACCTTGTGATCTTGGGTGTGAGGTCTTGGTGACATGGCGAAGTCTTAGCGATAGCTCTCTGGACTCAGAGTAACCTCTTGCCGATGGAGACGACTCTTGGCGACAACGTGTAATCGAGTCTTGTGGCATCGGGGAGACACTTCTAGTGTTTCACCGACATGTGACACAAGTTGATTGTTTGTTGACCGTTTGCGTGACTGTCCTACGTGGTGTGACCTGGACGTATTATCTTCCATGCAAGGAAGTGGAAACATCTACGTTGCTAAGCTGGATGATTCGACAATTGTGATCCGACAGTTGGAAACAAACCGTTTCATAGAGCCGAAGCTGAAGAGAAGCGAAGAGCTGATGAGATAGAGAAGACTCAAAGAGCTAACAGATGTAAAGGTCGAGAGGCTAGCTGTATGGCCAAGGGCCTTGAGGCCTAAACAAAGGAGAAGAGAGAGCTCCTGATCAAGAAGCATGTTTATGATTTCCCTTAAGTTGATCTGCACTGTATATGTGATGATATTGTAACAGTGTGAAGATTATTTAGTTTGAGAGGGTGATCAGAAACTGTACAGGGATATCTGTTGCTACCAGTTGTATCCAGAATGAACAAGATGTAATCTCTGAAAAGGCTAAGAGCTTGAAATTGTATTGTAACCGTTTTGTTGCTGAATAATACAATGGCTCGATCTTTGGAGTGTGGGGTATTTTATCCGAAAGGATTTTCCCCACGTAAATCTTTGTGTTCTGATTTTCTGTTTCATCTTTCATGTCTATTGGTTCGTGTAGTAGAATCTGTTAATGCTTGTTGTTGAATTTACATGTGTTTCTCTCAGATGGATTAATGTGGGAAATGAACTGTGTCTGTTCCGCATTTGGACATAGTTGTACGTGTCTTTGAGGCAACATAATCGAAATGAAAGTTACCGAAGGCACTACTGTTTGGAGTTTTCACTAGATGCGCTCCTAGATTTCCTTACAGTATTTTCGAATCCTAGTCAAATTTTGAGCGTACCGTAACCGAATCCCAAATCCGAATCGTACCGTACCGTATATGGGCTCTTATAGGGACAAATCGGTAACTTAGTTCAAATATGGACAATACTCATAATGTAGGATCAAGGGTTCATGCATATCATTATTCATATCCTATGCTAGTATAATCATAATCCATTATGTATTGTTGATAGGATTATTTGCTAGTCTGAATTTGATATTGCTGATATGATTATTTGCAAATCTGAATTTGGTTAAATTACTATGTGTGCATTTGCACCATGATAGAAGAAGGGGGTTACAAAAGGGGACAATGATGGGGCACTCCCTAGGTACGCCACCTCCTATAATGGAGAACTATGCATTCTATAATGGAGGACCAAGTGTCCTATAATGGAGAACCTATGTGTTCTATAATGGAGGACCAAGTGTCCTATAATGGAGGACCTAGTGTCCTAAGGAGGCCAAAGGGGTACTTGCCTTCATTGCGAAGGGTGTTGCCTTTGGGCCTAGGAGAGTAGAGCCACCAAGACACCCTTTGTAACCTCACTCCCCTATCATGATGTAACAATATAAGGAGATCAATCATGAGGGAATAGAGATTGCCAGAGGATTACAACGAGCGAGCCTCTTCTAGGTATGCCACCTGGGGGGGACAAGATGAGCCCATAAAGGGCCAAGGGGGTACGACGACCATTGCGAAGGGTATTGCCCTTGGGCCTAGGGGAGTTGGCTACCACGACACCTTTCGCAATCTCACTCCTCAATCATGGTGGATCAAATCCTTCAAGGATGTTAGAGTACTTTGTGATTGAATTGATGATTGGTCAATAGTTTATTAATACCTAGTTATGACAAACTACCAACTATTATTGTTGTGATTCCATTCTACTAATCAATTTGATTATGGTAAATGGTTCTAACCTATGTGCAGGACTTCAATCAAGGTTTCAATCAGGTGAAAGGTATTCTCTAACTCATTTGTTATTTGGAAATTAACGGGCAAAGGTTAGGGCATTCCCAATTAGGGACATTACAATGTTCATCCCTGTAGAGATGAAACTCTAATTGATATTCATGATGACTCACAATACCCTTTCTATAATAAAATAGATCACAGACTAGCTTCACTCAAAATTATATATAATGACTAAGCATATCGCAACACTTCAAAACATAATACAAAAGGTTTCTTCATCACCACACTAGACATAGATAAACTACATATTATTGCCATTAGATACACAGCAATGAACACATAATTCACAGAATCAGATGGAAATGTGCTTACTTCAATCCTGGAAGATTAGAATCTGTTGATGCCTCAGCAAATTTGTTGCTATAATTTGGAGAAGTGGAAGATTGAGGATTCAGCGGGCTTGGCTGTGTGTCTTGATTTTCCAATACCAAAGAACTATCCAAATTTTGTGGAAATTTGACTCCTGCACGCTGTAATTATGCCATCATCAAATCTATCTAGTGGCCACAATAACTCTTGCATATATCAAAAGACATATTTATAAAAGATATCCCTAATTTCCAGATTTATACTATAATAAAATGAGAGTGCAAAGAAAAAAGTCCTGATACTCATGGAATACAACCTATCCATATAGCTTTATATGTGATGATTGAGAAGAAACACTTATGTTAGGCATGAAAAGCATTTCTCTTTATAAATTAAGTATAATCAATTTATACATTGAAGACCGGAAGCATAATTTGTTTTATCTCATATGTGAACAAATAATGCTTTAAAAGCCTTTTCCATGGAACAATGAATGATTTCAATTTTCTTCAGTTTTCATCAAAGGTTTCGCTAAAAGAACAAATTTGAAAGAAGTTAAAAAGCGAATAATACTCTACATTACACAGTTACTTACTATTTAACATTTTCAAGATAAGTTAGCAACTACAAAATGGTCAAGGCTTAGGCCTTTCTCAGAATCAACAAATATTGAAAAAACAAATAGAGAAAACAATTCAAAGTTTTAATTTATGTGTCAGAGCACAGATAAAGGACTCCAAAGTATAAGTGTTTCTTACAATCCATGAATGTGCCTAATAGTGAATCACGAGTAAACTTTCTTTTGTCATTCCAAAAATGGCACTTACAGAATGCACTGAATAATCCCAGCTTGAAGTGGGCTTTGACTAAAATATAAGTATAATGATATTTACTACCATTAACCAATATAAACTACATGAAACATGACCAGTCTTTGATTGCATTAATTTATTTGAAGCTTAAATGGTTTTAGTTTACTACAAGAAAGCAGGGTATCTTTATATTAAGTAAGATGTGATAGAGCTATTCAATAACTCAAATGAGGTACAGTGGAGAAACCCTATAATGATGGATTGTCCAGAAACCTGCTGATGCAGCATGCATTAGCATTCAAGAGTTCACCTATAACCAGGATTCTGGCTCGGCTGTTCTATCTGCCATTAATGTTCAGCTATATATTCTTCAAAGTAAGTATCACTATCTCCTGCATGGTTCGTCCAAACAAACAGAGAAAAGAGTTCTCCACCTTGCTGAAATGCACTAATGCCAAATTTTGACTAATTACCTACTCTTCAGGGTTTTAACAAGGGGGCAATATTATATTGGTTTCTGTACAGTTTTAAACTTGCAACTATAATAGGTCTGATCTGACTGTCATTGTTTAAATAATGTGCAAGTTCATATACAAATCTCTGCCTTCACAGAAAACTCTGAATATGAATCAAAACAACCATTGTTAGGTATCCTTGTTCCTCATCTCTTATGGATATCTGTTAGACTTTTGCCTTGATTTAATTTTATTACTTTTTACCTAGTGAAAGATTGTCAACAAACCAAACCAAACTAAATGCTCTTTCACATTGGTCAACCACATAATCACAAATTCATTGCCTTTTGCTATCCATTTTTTTCTTTATTTCTTTCCCTTTGCTCTAGCTTCATCTGCCAAACTAGTTGCCCTTTCTCACCCTCCAATTAGCTTGTGAGTGTTAAAAAGGATGCTAAGTCCCAGAGGGTCATAGATGCAGGCGGAGAATATGTCTGTAATGACCCCTTCTAGGAGGCATCCCGATTTTTACCTAAGTGACTATTTCGTGACACAGAATTGCTTAACAATTAGACTTCTATAAGGTTCTCTTCAGACTTTTGCCCGCTATTTGGCCTAAGGATGCAAATTATAAATCTTTATGATTGATTTGTATAAGGTATGCAGGCTTACATCTCAGCATATTAATCATTTTATAAATATATGTAATAATCTGTCCTTATACGGATTATGAATATTTATTCTCTGTGGGAAGTATATGAATATGAGATAACATTATATCAATCTTACATCAATATAGAATATCTCATACATCAATATATCATTATATATATTTTATACATCTATATGTATCCATATAATCCTTACACTTATATACTTTATCATCTATCATATATAAACCATTGATATATATACATATATATATATACTCCATATAGATTACTTCATATATCATACGTGTTACTCTATATATAATATATATAACTATTATATATCACTTTATATATCATTGATATCATCAGATATATTATCTATTACATATATCTGATCAGATATATTATCATTTGTTACTTTATATGTCTCTGATCATATATAGTAACCTATTCCCTTCCACCCCACCTATTCTTCTCTCAATTCAGAAATATATAAGTAATGACCTTATCAAAGTCTTACCCCTTTATTTTAATTTATTCTATTCCTTCCTTTCTTCAGCCACGGTGGTACTAGCATATATTCCTTTTTATTCTTCCATTCGATTTATATTAGAAGACATTACCTTTTTGTTAATAGTTCGATGCTATGCAAATATGTATGTCTGCATTCTTAGATTTAATCTGATCTCTTTATATGCTCAGAGATTATCTTCTATTTCTGCTCCCGTTTTCTATCCCATATTTTACTTCTTTCCTATGATTTTATCCCCTGCTGCTGTAGACGTCATTTCCCCCTTTTTGCCAGCGATTCTTGATAACTTACTTCCTAATTAGCTTATGAAGTGACGATCTGTTTTAGTGACTTGTGCCTTCTCTTTTAATTCATATTTTGGGTTTGATTTGTCACGTATACATTGACTTTTCATATTTTGTCTCCTTCTAGGAATAGCACTTACTCCTAATTTTCCTTTGTAAAGATAAGCCGATCATGGGAAAGTTTGACATCTATGTTTGGTGATTGAAAATAAAGAGAATGTGAAATTGGTGCTATTCCAAGTTGGTGCAGCCAACTTATAAAAGGAAGTGAAAATTCTGAATGCCCCCCCCCCCCAATGATCGAAGTCTCTGTCTTCTTTTATATTGCTTGTTCTGCCCAACAGTCGCCTCTATTGAGGAAGGGACGTGGATCTTTCATCTTTCTTTGCATGACTGTTGACCTTTCAATGCCAACCATTACATACTTTACAGCCTATTGGCAGCTTAAGGAGGATTGATGCTTTTTGTTAGCTTAGATGATGGTAGTTTAGGATACGATTCTTATTATTTTAAAATCAGATTTAATTACATATGTTGTTTACTTATTTGTTATTTTGTTTATTCTATAGTTTATATTTGTGTATTTTATTATATTTATTTTTCTATATTAGTTTATATGATTATAATTGTATTATCATATTTGTAGTGATATTCAGATTTGTATTTCATATATTATTATATATGTATTTTGATATTTATTTTAGTTTCTTTATATTTATATATTTATTTTTGTATACATTATTATATTATAATAATAATGTTAAATTGTCAATATGTATTTTAATGTATATGCATATTATAATAATATTTATATTTATATTTGGATTATAATCATAATATTATCTTATGATAATTATGATTATAATGGCATTAAATTGCTATTATTTCTTTTTATATTTTTAATATGTATTATATTTATTTACATGCTTTTTTTTAAATGCTATAAATCTTAGTGTTGCAATTTCGGGGACATGACAATGACATAGGACATTTGTTAGTATGGCATTAGTTGATATATAATTATAATACGTTGTGTGTGGAAATGAAACTAGTGGTTATGTATGTACTATGCATATGACAAAATATTTATTGTGTTAGGTAGTTTTCTCCAAGATGTTTGTACGATTGTTTCCAACCCACATACCCAACATGCTCTCAATCAATTTGTTCATCTGCTAACATCCTTTCAGAGACATCTCTTATTTTTCTCCTTCAATTACATTGTCTCTGTCATAAATGTCATAAATCTATGTTATTTGTCTATGAATTCATCTTGCTGATATGAATGTTGATAGTTTTTTTACATGTGTAGTTGTGTTGTTATAGTGTTTATATTATCATGTTGATTATACTGTACTACAATTCTTTAAAAAAACTTGAATACCAAAATTCTTCACATCTTTAACAGGCACTTTTGTCCATGTTCTCCTTATATTTCCTTTTGCAGCTCCAGAGCTTAATCACTTCTCTTATATTTTATTATACTAGTTATTAAATTTCAGTGTTTTGTTCTCAAAACACCATTCTACTATTCGAGAAACTAAATCCTCAAGTTTTCTAGAAAGCATCATGACATGTCGATTATCTTTTTGCTGAGCATCATGTAAGTTTTATCATATTTTTCTTGTAGCTGTAATCAACACATACATTTCATCTTTATCGCTAAGGAAAACTTGTGCCTACAGAGAACATGCAACAATTGTTCTGTGGATGGTATGATGGTTATGGCTATTGAATCTTTAGTACCAAGCAAGCTTCTAAGAGATTATTTCCTTTAATTAAGCAATATATATTCTTGGCATCAGATACTTTAGTTAGAATTACATGATTAAATTGATTTGGATCTAACGTGGGCACAAATGACCACCCTATTGCTTAATGTTCTAGAAAGCTCAAATCCACCTGCTTAGTGTTTTTGCATCTATCTAATTGTGCTATTGTATAGGGTAAGTCTAGCCAGTAGTACTCTAGTATTCATTTGTCCATTATGTTTTTATTTTAAATGGTACGAGATGGTTTCTTGTACTTAGCTAGGTGGAACTTGTATTAAAAATCATTGAATTGCCTAGTTGTTTAATTATTAATATGCCCAAGGCACAAAAAAAGTATGCACCTACTTATGGATAATCCCTTCCGCTAACCACCTTTTCTTTAGAGGCTAAAACTTACCCTTGTATGCTAGCAAGATTGACCATTACCATGTTAAGGTTCAAGAATGCAAGTTCTAAAATTAGTATTTGTGACACGTAAAGCAAAAAAGCAAGGAAATGAGAAGATACTATAATTTTTTAATATAAAGAAGCTGTTTTGTAGTTTTAATCACAAAGAAGAATTGTAAAAATGAATGCATGTATCTTTTTGTAACACAAAGATAAATAGACTTCTAAATAACTTTGGAATGAGATTGGATTTATGACTATGTTTTGGTATACGTCAAAATATTGTGGGAATATTTTCATACTAACAAGATTGTGCATTGCCTTGTTAAGGTTTAATAAATGCAAGTTCTAATATTAGTGTTTAATATATGAGAACCAAAAAATCAGGAAATGAATAGAAGCCCATTTTTGCAAATAAAAAAGAAACTTTTGCTGTCCTGATGACAAAGAAGAACGTAAAAATAAATTTATTTATATTTTTTGTGATCCAAGAGTAAAGAAGATTTTTAACATTTGGCAAAATATCATACGTACGACTAATTCTTGGTATGCCTCGTAATATTGTGGAAATTTTCCTCGTGGTCCCCCAAAGGATTCTTTCCATTCATTTAGAAGGACCAATATTTTTTCTTGTGTCTCCTTATCCGGCTACACAAACAAATAATCAATTTAGAAATCAATTAATCACAATAAAATACTAGGTCTTCCGGTAAAATTGCGAGGAAAAGAAAACTAGGAATACCTTTTTCTTCACTATCTTCACCATTTCATTTAGAATTCCTCTCTCGACTACTTGCAAATGGATATTATCCCCAGAATTTTTTATCAATGTCTCTATTAACTGAAAACAAAATCAGTTCCATATCAAATTAAAAATGATAAATTATAGATAAGCCTTACATTTTAGGTAATATGAAATGATGGCACTAAATAGTTAAAACAATATTGAAGATTTTTTCTAGTCTAAAACAATATTTATCACTAAATAATATTATTAATCAAAATCAAAGAAATGAGATATCTGTGCAAACACTTTGAGAAAGAAAATTAAACATAGCTTTGTATAAATAAATTATAACAGCGAGAAACTTACGCATGTATGGTTAAATAGAATTATGAGATAGAAAGTGTTAAGAATTTATCAATTTAACACTTCAGATTGTAACTTCGAGACCCATTATCAAAGGTGAACAAGAATGATTCAGAACAATTTTCTTAATAGTGGGATAAATTATTCATGTTAGATAGGGTCAGCTTATTATAACATAATTAAGTTTCAAGTTGGCTTATTATTATGAAAAATGGAAACAAATGTTTGACAAGAATTTATCTTATTTATGTTTTTTTGTTGAAAGTGGCAATAATAGGCTTCCATGCACCATTAAGCTTGATCCCATCTTCTCTATTAATATTGGTGCTCTTTTCAATTTCAACAATTTTTCTAACCAGTCTATTATGTAGTTTCTCAGCTGAGGCAAGCAGTTTTATATGATGAACCTAGGAACCTTAATAACTTAAGCATAAAGTTTCTAAATCATATCAAATAATTTCTCCATGAACCTAGACTTCAGATTATAATTGCTTGAAAGATCCTAATACAAAAGGCAATTAGATGAAGGAGACGGCCTCATTCCAAAAAGCATTTTAATTATAAAAGAAGCACTTGAGTTGAGGCTGTAATGTCCCCACTCTAGTCAGTATCAGTTGCAGATGGGTTAGCCTATTACTTGGACCCTCGTAAGCTAATATGTTTGGATAGAGGGTCTCAGTGGCAGTTAATGGAGGTCGTTGTCACTCCATTTCTTCAGTTCAGTATTTGGTTCAATTCGAAGCCTTTGCAGATTGGTGTTTGGCTCAGTTTGAGGGACTTACAATTTATAGTATGTCAATCTGGTAGTGATGCTATTTTTAGTCAGGGTTTCCTGGACACATGGGAGTTATACAGTGTTGACCCCAGCTTCAAACGACACGTCAAAATACTGAATATTGAGGGAGATATTAATATTTAAGTGGTTAAGTTATATTTAATTATAAAAAGGGATATTATAAAATTTATATTTTAACTTTATAAAAATGAGCCACTTAAATTTAATAAGGTGAGATTTAAATATTTAAATCAAAAAGGTACGTTCAAGTGAGATAAATTATTTAATAAGAGTATAAAGTATCTTAAATACATTTTAAATGTATTAAAGAGCTTTTGGGAAGTCATGCCTTTTTGAGGAGAATATAAGAAGCCAAGACAAGTCGACCTCATTATCATTGATCATTTGACATTGTTTGCTTTGGCTTCATTGAAGTTTGTGCCTGAGACAAGGGTTTCAGCAATTTTTCACCATTGGAGAGCGGCAATTCTTCAGTGTTCTGCAATCTTGAAGCTGTGAAAGACCAGCTAAATCATTGCTACAAAGAGGGCTTCATTCTGGAGTCCATTTGTGCTTGCAGGAGATCTACCTTTGAGTTTATTTACAGTTTTCAATAAGGAAAGGGGCTTACTAGTGGAGGTGGCCATTTTCATCAGCTTTCTACATCAATAAACAAGTCGTACAATTTTATTGTTGGCTGTACCTTTCACCACAGGCATGCATGGGGTTTCTAGTTGGGCGTAGGAACTAGAGGCTGAAACGCCTCTCTTTCTTGCCTTGATCAACACCAATTGGGACGGCTAGTTTAGTACTATCATTTGGCACTCATTCCAAGGTGGAGAAACCCTCATTTGGAGCAGATTGGCTTATTTCATCAAATTTCTCATTGCTAGTTGTGATTTCCAGATTTCTCAAATAAGGGTTTGCTGGCATATTCGGGTATGCAACCTTGTTTTATGCTATGTTTCTATCTTGTATTGACAAATCTATTTACGTCTCATGCTGAATAAGAATTGTTGCAGCAATTATATATTTCCAGTTATGTAATGTCCCCTTCCAGTTAGACATTCATATATCAGCATGATTAGCCTATCACGTGTAATGTCCCCTTCTCATCAGTGATCAGCTCAGTTGCTCATCAGCCTATTCCGGAGGCCCGTAAGCTCGTTGAGGTAAAATTAGGGTTTCCTTGCTTGGAGGTTTGAGGCATTTTTGGGTGTTTACTATTTATAGTAAATACTATTTTTGGCAGTGGTCCTATTGGCAGTGCTTCAGTATGTTTCTATTATTGTTAGAGCAGTTGGTAATTTTGGTGCAGCTTTCAAAATGCAGTATTTGTTGGCAATTATTTAATAAAAGGCAATTAATGTTATATTTCCTTGTTGACCCCTTGGCCTAGGAAGATAACCTCAAGTTGTGTTTAAAAGGTGGACTTGAAGGGGGACACCCTCATAAAGGAAAAATTAAATATTTAATGAAGTTTAAATTGCCATGAAGTTGGACGCCTTTTTGAGAAGGAATTAATAACTTTGGAAATTTGAAAGGTCTCAAATGTGACTTTTGGCGTACCATGGGGGAAATTTGAAGAGTCATCTCTCTCTTTAAAAATGTAGCTTTGCTCCAGCATTTGGTATCCATGGTTAATTGCTAAAGTTATGCTGTTGAAATGACATTGTGATTATTTCTTCGAAGGATGCTTACCTCCTAGATTCCAATCAATTTGGTGTTTGAGAGACAACACCTAATTGGTTTTTATTGCTACTTCTCATTCAGACTAGCAGATGGAGCTCAATTGTTGAAGATTTTGGAGTTTTTCTCAGTTTTGGTGTTGCTAATATTACTACAGCTGAAAGTGTTTTTTGTTAACAGCTTTTTGAGCAAATTAAATATCATTTTGGGTATGTTTGCAAAGAAGTTCTAGACCCAAGGTGACCCCTTCCACAAGAGATTGGAATTTATTTCCAAGTCTTTGATTTTATATTGCAAAATCACCCTAGCTTGGGGTCGTACCATTCAAGGAGCATTGGATTTCGAGCCAATAAATTAATGCTAGTCTTTTGTGACTTTCTTCATCTTGGTTTGGGCGCCCATCCTCCAATTGACCATTGCATTTGATTTCATTCAAATCGGAGGTAATTTGATGAAGTTATGAGCATTTTATGGTGTTTTCTGTTTGCTGATCAGAATTTCCAAAACTCAGATTTTTATATCAGATTGCATTAGTTTTCTGTTTTTGGCCTTTATTTCATCATTTAAGGGAAAAACATTGTAAAGCATTCATTCTTTGCATCTTAGCATTATTCTCTATCATTGTAATACTTGTAATTTGCAGATTCCTTGATTATAAGGTTGAGATTTAGTAGTACTAATCCAACCATTGTTATTGCTGCAATTACTTGTTAAAATTTCACATTAAGTACCCCTGGATGGTTTACCGCCAGTGTGGAGAATGAATGTTAATCTCTCTTGTACCCACTGTCAAGTGGTTAATTCCCACTCATGAGTGGATGCCCGCCGCAGCGGATGAATTAGTTAGTTTGAAAATTCTATGGCTAGTTATCCGCCTAAGTTCTTTCCAATTTTGTAATAAGTACTCCGCCATATGTTAGCACCTCGCCTTCAAAGGGATCTTGAGTGCACATTCTTGGCGTTGAGTTTATCTAGTTTCCAGTTGTATTCAATTTTTGTATCAAATTTTAGATCCTAGGGATCCTCTGATCATATGCCCGCCTCTCATGGTTTTAGGGCGCATTTTTGGTTAGAGTTGCTTTGATAGAGTTTGGGTTTGGAGCTAACGCTAATCAAGTTGGCCTAGTGTTGGTGATTGTGTAAAATTTGTGGCAAAAAATTGGTTAGCATATTTCACAGCGGCCCTCGTAGGCTAATAGGGCATGGATAGAGGGTCCTCTCGGCAGTTACCAAGGTGTTGGTTGGTTCATTGGATGCTTGGATAATTATTTCTTTGGATATCTTGGATGTTGGATAACACATTGTGTTAGAAAACATACTATTGGATAACATATTGTGTTATATTTTATATTTACACTTTGAGTTATATTTTTATATTATAATAAAGTGTAAATATAATATAATATTATATTGTTTATTTGGAAGCTTCTAGAAGGGGCCGACCCCTTGAGGGAAAAAAGAATAAATAGATCGTGTTGGCTTGCTTCTCATCATCCTAGTTATTGACATTTGCATTTGATGAGCATCTTGTGGAGCCAAGGGTTTCTGCAGTATATCAACTTGGTCTTTGGGAACGAAAACTCCCTTAGATTGGCATAACTGAAGAGGTGAAATATCTTCTGAAGGGTTGCAATTGAGGAGGTGATACATCAGTCATCTCAGCTGGGAAAAATTAGTGGCCAAGGGCCAATTTTGCATAAGTTCGATTGGAGCATTATTGGAGATATTTTTGGTGATCAAAGTCTTCATCATTTTGGCTATACAAGGGATCGACTTGCAGCATTCATCATTTCCAGAATTTCTGATATAATTATTACAGTCAATATTAGTCTGCATAAAAGCCACGATTTTGCATAAGGAGGACTCATTTTGGTTCGATAGTGCTTGGAGTTGAGGGCGCTTGGTTCTTGAGGTCTAGGCGACTCAATTTGGAGTGATTGGAAGTTGAGAAGAGCTGGATATTATTTTATTTTTGCATCTATATCAGAAACAGGGGCGGCAGCTTGGAGTCCTTTGACTTGGGCTTCTAAGAGATTATTTCAATAAGATATTCATTGCTTCTTCATCTACAAACAGGAGCGCTACCTTGGCCAGGTTCCTCTCAATTAATTGGCATCAATCATTGCATATAGATTAGTTTTGCATTTGCTGCTGTAGGTGTATGTTATTACCAGCATTCCACAAATTGGAGAGATCGATTGTAATTGCCAAGAGTCTTGGCTTTTTAATGAGCATTGTATTAGACAATTATATTGCAATAAGGAGATATAAATTGCCGGTTTCATATTGTTGTAAATGAGCAAGTCTTATGTCACTATGATTAGTCAATTAGTATGCATGCCAATTGTTTGTCAAAATGCCAATTGGCTGTAGATGCATTTTACTTCATGTAGTTTCATCTATTTGCATTTGAAAATCCAAAAAGAATATTGCATTGCATTTAGATTCTTGCTTAGACATTGTAAAAGTCTTTTTAAGCTTTCAAATCATCTTAGCATTCATTTCAAGCAACAACACCAAACTAAAACTTCAAATCAGCAAACAAAGAACATTGCACACCAACTGTTTGATGAAATTACAAAGGCAGAAAATTGAAGAAATTGAGGTCAGATTGAGTTAGGCTCATTACAAGTTATTTCTTGTTAAATCTTGCCTGGCAACTTTCTTATTTAATTATCAAAACTTCGTTAAAACACAAGCAACAACACAAAACAGTGCATTTAGCATCTACAGGCAGTGTTAGAACCAGCAGAATTCTTCATAGTGGTATCAGAGCTCTGATCCTGCCATCCTTGAGGGTTAGAAGTTCTTATGCGGCCGCATCAGGTTGGACCTCACAAGTATTACTCACGCAGGAGACCTGGATTACGAAGAAACCAATTTGAGGGGATACCATTAGAATTCCAATTCGAGGAGACACCATTTGAAATCATGGGAGACAGGGACGATGGTGAGCCGCCCAGAAACCATGGTAACAATGAGGACAAAGAAGCCAAAGACATTTTGAGGGGTCTTGTAGCTGGGCAGGAAGAGGTAGCAAATGTGTTGCGGCAGCTTAGTACAATTGTTCAGCATATGACCATTCCTAGAAGACTAAATTAGGGCCAAGAGGAGGATGGTAGTGTTGATGGAGCCCTACGGATGAGAGTAACACCCGCACACACCTATGACAGGCCTACACGCCCTACATTTGTGAGAAATGAACCTAAAGAGGGGAATGTGGATGAGGAGGAAGGTGACGTGGTCTTTGCAGATAACATGATGACACTGCATGATGAATGGGAAGCATTACCACAGAGAGTTAAGGATCATCTTAACTTTGATAGGTTAATGAGTCAGAAAAGAGAGCACAGCAGGAACAGGACTAACAAGAGACCAAGGAATAAAAACAATGATCTTAGACATGCAACCAACAAGCTCACACTCCACTTTTGATGGCAGCAGAAGAGTTACAACCACACTTGGGTTAGCAAGTTGGACACTTTCTTGACCCTACGTCCTATGGCAGAAGAAGACGCCATTAAATTCGCAGCTTTGCATTTGGATGGGGTAGCCCATGACTAGTGGCACCATGGGATGGTTACCTTGCAGCATGACCGTATCAATTCATATCAGGAGTTCATTGACAGGTTAGTTGAGCGTTTTGACAAAAGAGATCCAAAGTTGTACTTCAAAGATCTAGCTCAGCTGAAACGAATGGGCATTTTGGAATCTTACATTGGTGAATTTCAAAAGCTTTCGGTCATGGTTACAGGTATCTCAGAGAAGAGGCTGGTCATATTATTTGTAGAGGGTCTTTATGAGGCTATGAAGGATTGGATCAAGGCTTTTGATCCCCCTACCTTGCAAGAAGCTATAAGGAAAGCTCGTAGCATGGAACTTATAGCTCCACGTAGTAAGTTCAACTCAAAACCATCTTCATCCTATAATGACAGCAAATTAGATCCAAAGAAATCAGAAAATGTTGATCAAAAGAAGAAATTTGCAGCCCCTTTGGATAGGGAAACAATTAATGATTTGCATAGGAGGAAGTTGTGTTTTTATTGCAAGGGTCCTTATGATCTAAACCATGATTGTTCTCTTAAGCCTAAGGGTCAAAATAGGCATATGGAGTGGTTTTATGAGGGTGAAAACATGACTGATATAACAGACCAGAAAGCTGATCAAGAGGATTCAAGAATTGAAAACTTGGAAATTGAAGTTGAAAATGAAGGAGAAATAGAGCTACAGGAAGCTCATATGTCTAGCATGCAAAGGGAAGGCTCCTTTAGGTTGTGTGGACTCTTGGCTGGCCAAAGAGTCATTTCTTAGCTTGATACAGGTGCAACTCACAATTTCATAGATGCGCGGTTGGTGGAAAAGCGTGGAATTCAAACTCAGGAGTTTGAAGGGATAAGGGTAAAAGTTGCTGATGGTTACACTCTTAAATGTGAGAGAATGATTCTAGATCTACCTATGAAACTCAATAACTATGAGTTTAAAGCAGATTTTTATGTTGTTAATATGGGAGGCATCAATGTGGTCCTTGGCATGAAGTGGCTTCATACAATTGAAGAATTTACTCTCAACCTTAGAGAAATGGAAATGAAATTCAAGGTTGACGGGACTAATCATGTACTTAAGGCTATTAAGGACAGCAACTTGAAGGTAATCACTCTCAGGAGAATGGAGAGACTTATTAGACATGACATGGTAGAGTGGGCAGCAGAGTGTAAGTTGATGCCTTTGTATGAGGAGCAGCACAAAACACCCTATCATCTAGATGTTCAGGAGCTCAGAGTTAAGCATACAAAGGTGTTCAGTGACATACCACATGGTAGACCTCCTGATAGAGGCATAGAGCACATCATTGAGTTGGAAGAGGGCACCAAGCCCATTATGATTACACCTTACTGGCACCCAAAGCGTTTGAAGGATGAGATTGAGAAAACCATCAAGGAAATGCTTGCTATGGGACATATAAGGCCGAGTAAGTCTCCTTTCGCTTTATCAGTGGTTTTGGTGAAGAAGCAAGATGGTACACTCAGGATGTGCATTGATTACCGAATGTTGAACAAGAGGACAATTAAGAATAGGTATCCCATTCCTTGCATCGACGAGTTGATAGATGAGCTTCATGGAGCTTGTTACTTCTCCAAGATAGACTTGAGAACAGGATACCACCAAATCAAAGTCAGAGAGCAGGATGTTGAGAAGACTGCATTCAAATGTCATTGTGGACACTATGATTTTTTGGTTATGCCCTTTGGCTTAACCAACGCTCCAACTCCTTTTCAGTCCACTATGAACAAGGTCTTCCACTCTCAGTTGAGGAAATTTGTTTTGGTATTGTTTGATGACATTTTGGTTTACAGTAGATCTTGGGAGGAGCACATGGTTCACCTGCATACTGTTTTGGGCATACTTGACAGGGAGTCCTTGTACGCCAAGGAGTCCAAGTGCGCATTGGTCATGGTAGAACTTTTATATTTGGGCCACATCATCAGCGCATAGTGAGTTCGCATGGACCCTGATAAGGTTTGTGCCATTATTGATTGGCCTACTCCTGAGACTTTAACTCAGTTCAGGGGATTTGTTGGGTTATGTGCCTTCTACAGTCGGTTTGTCAGTGGATTTTCGCAGCATGCTACGCCACTTACAAATTTGACTAAGAACGGAGCATTTGTTTGGACACCTCAGGCATAGGAGTGTTTCGAGAAGTTCAAACAGTTGATGACTAGATGTTTAGTTCTAGCTTTGTTGGATTTCACCAAGCCTTTTGAGCTTCATTGTGATGCTTGTGCAGAGGGTATTGGTGGAGTGATTATGCAAGATCGTCACCCGATAGCTTTCGAGAGCAGGAAGCTAATGGGTCCTAAGAGGAGCTGCAGTATATACGACAAGGAAATGTTGGCCATCATGCATGCAATGGCCAAGTTCAAGTAGCACCTAGTTGGCAGTAAGTTTTGTGTCAAAACTGATCATAACAGCTTGAGGCATTTCCTTGGACAATGGGATCTAAATGAACGTCAACAAAAATGGGTCAACAAGCTACAGTCTTATGATTTTGACATCTCCTATGTCAAAGGGACTCAGAACGTTGTTGTTGACACCTTATCTCGCCATCCCCATTTGAGCTCGATGGCAGAGATTTCAAAGGATTGGAGACACTTGATCGTAGCAGAGTATGCCAAGAATCCGTGGGCTTCTAGCATTATTGATGGGACAGTACAGGACAGCAAGTACTCTCTTGTGAATGACCTCATCATTTACAAAGAGAGAATATTCTTAGTCCCAAGTTTAGATGTGAGGAACAAGGTGTTGAGGACTTTCCACAATTCACCCATGGCTGGTCATCCCGAATACTTTAAGACCTATAAGCAGGTACAGGAGAGATTCACTTGGAAGGGTCTCAAATCTGATGTTCTTCATTATGTCAGGGAGTGCTCTATTTGTCAGCAGAACAAGCAAGAGCATACTTACCCTGTTGGGTTGCTTCAACCACTTCCTATTCCTAAGAGGAAGTGGGAATGCTTGTCTATGGATTTTATTACGGGCTTGCCGAAAGCTCAAAGGAGAGATAGCATTTATGTGGTAGTAGATCGGTTGACCAAGTATGCACATTTCTTCCCAGTCACCACTACCTATTCAACTACACAAGTAGTAGATCTATTCTTTCATGAAGTATTCGGATTGCATGGGTTACCTCGAAGTATTGTCAGTGACAGAGACAGTAGGTTCATGGGTCACTTCTGGCAGTAGTTATTCAGACTATGCGAGACAAAGCTTACTCTGAGCACTAGCTACCACCCCCAGACTGATGGGCAGACAGAGATTGTCAACAAATGGGTGGAGGGATAACTGCGGAACTACATTTCTAGGCAGCAGAAGGCTTGGGTGAAGTGGTTGCATCTTTGTGAGTATTGTTATAATTCCACTCACCATATGACTATTTAGATGATACCTTTCAGAACTTTATATGGATATGATGCGCCTAGTTTCCTTGATTTATTGTTGAGCGATTGCAGAGTGCCTAGTGTTGGGGATCTATTACAAGAGAACCAAGATATCATGAGAGCCCTTCATGAGAATATTCAGAAGGCTCAGAATCAGCAGAAGCAATATGTTAATCAGAGGAGGGTTGAGCGATCATTTGAGATTGGAGAGATGGTGTATCCGATGCTGCAGCTCTATAGGCAATCCACTCTTAGGAAGAGGGGCGCGGAGAAACTCAAGCCACGCTATTATGTGTCATTCAGGATTATCAAGCGAGTTGGAGAGGTGGCTTACGAGTTAGATTTACCGGCAGACAGTAAGGTGCACAATGTGTTCCATGTGTCCCGCCTCAAGAAGCTGTCGGGACAACATATAGTTCCTTCTTCAAACCTACCACCCTTGGATGATAAGGGGAAGTTGATATTAGTACCTGAGGCTATCTTGGATTCCAGTGAGCGTCATCTTCGGAGACAGGTTATCAGAGAATATTTGATTAAGTGGAGAGATCTGCTGGCAGAGGATGCTACTTGGGAGAGCGAGAGCATTTAACAGCATCCAGCATTGAGTTTGTTTGAGGACAAGCAAATTCAAGGAGGGTGGACTGTAATGTCCCCACTCTAGTCGGTATTAGTTGTAGATGTGTTAGCCTATTACTTGGACCCTCATAGGCTAATATGTTTATATAGAGGGTCTCAGTGGTAATTAATGGAGATCGTTGTCACTCCATTTCTTCAGTTCAGTATTTGGTTCAATTCGAAGCCTTTGCAGATTAGTGTTTGGCTCAGTTTGAGGGACTTACTATTTATAGTAAGTCAATCTGGCAGTGATGCTATTTTTAGTTAGGGTTTCCTGGACACATGGGGGTTATACAGTGTTGACCCCAGCTTCAAACGACACGTCAAAATACTGAATATTGAGGGAGATATTAATATTTAAGTGGTTAAGTTATATTTAATTATAAAAAGGGATATTATAAAGTTATATTTTAACTTTATAAAAATGAGCCACTTAAATTTAATAAAGTGAGATTTAAATATTTAAATCAAAAAGGTACGCTCAAGTGAGATAAATTATTTAATAAGAGTATAAAATATCTTAAATACATTTTAAATGTATTAAAGAGCTTTTGGGAAGTCATGCCTTTTTTAGGAGAATATAAGAAGCCAAGACAAGTCAACCTCATTATCATTGAACATTTGACATTGTTTGCTTTGGCTTCTCTGAAGTTTGTGCCTGAGACAAGGGTTTCAACATTTTTTCACCATTGGAGAGCAGCAATTCTTCAGTGTTCTGCAATCTTGAAGCTGTGAAAGACCAGTTGAATCATTGCTACAAAGAGGGCTTCATTCTGGAGTCCATTTGTGCTTGCAGGAGATCTACCTTTGAGTTTATTTACATTTTTCAATAAGGAAAGGGGCTTACTAGTGGAGGCGGCGGCCATTTTCATCAGCTTTCTACATCAATAAACAGGTCGTACAATTTCTATTGTTGGCTGTACCTTTCACCACAGGTATGCGTGGGGTTTCTAGCTAGGGCGTAGTAACTAGAGGCTGAAATGCCTCTCTTTCTTGGCCTTGATCAACACCAATTGGGGCGGCTAGTCTAGTACTATCATTTGGCACTCATTCCAAGGTGGAGAAACCCTCATCTGGAGCAGATCGGCTTATTTCATCAAATTTCTCATTGCTGGTTGTGATTTCCAGATGTCTCAAATAAGGGTTTGCTGGCATATTCGGGTATGCAACCTTGTTTTATGCTATGTTTCTATCTTGTATTGACAAATCTATTTACATATCATGCTGAATAAGAATCATTACAGCAATTATATATTTCCAGTTATTTCTTGTTAAATCTTGCCTAGCAACTTTCTTATTTAATTATCAAAACTTTGTTAAAACACAAGCAACAACACAAAACAGTGCATTTAGCATCTACAGGCAGTGTTAGAACCAGCAGGACTCTTCACAGAGGCTATATCAATAAATCATCCCTCTATATTCAAATGAATTTGCAAAATATAAGAGCATCAGACAGGTATGTTAAATAAGCATTCAAAATTGCAGAATTGAACAGCATGTCTTTTTTTAAAGCTTGAACTAATATATTGATAGAATGGGATGTTACATCAACAGCATTTCCTTAAAGAGACAAAATCTGGAATCTTTTAGCACATGGCTAAAAAGGATCACACAAACCTAAGAAAGGTCACTGTAGACTGGAGCTTCACCAATTTGTATATACTTTAATATCATAGTATTTAGAAACTGTGCAAATTCAATTAGAGAACTTTGAGCAACAAAAAGAATTAAAAAAAGAGGCAAAGAGAAAAGATGGCAGCTATTAATAAAGACTCTTCTTCCATTTCTCTATTTCCTAGATCTTTGAGTAGTGGCAATGTTAGTGGTGGTGTTAATAATGAGCCTAGAGTTAATGGATCTTCACCTAATTTAGATTCATATATTGCTCCACACACCACTCCAAGTGCCCAACTATCACTTGAGAACAGAAGTTGGAACAAAGATAAGTATGATGCAGCAAGAGGTGCAATTGGAAACTTACGGTTCTGTTGTACCATCCCATTTCATGCTAAAATAAATAAATAAATAAAATGTATAGTTTGATTTCTTTCTCATAAGTTTTTGCATTTAGGGGTATGTAGAATTTAAAGTTAAACTAGCAATTTTAGAATACTTATTTTATTTATTGTATTTGTTTTAAGTCTTCTTAATGGCAAAATATGATAGATGTCATTATTGTTTATGGGGCAGGGTTCAAAGCCCTTAACGATGAAGAGACAAAAAGTTCCATTTAACTCAAAAGGGGCTAATATGAAACCCAGAATTGACGATCAGTACGACATATAGAAGAAACGTTGCACCATTAACACTGATGGTTGGACAGATAGGAGAAATAGGACATTGTTGAATTTCCTTGTTTCTTCCTCAAGTGATTGTAAGCCTTGAAATCTACTGATTTAATAATTAAGATTTCTATTTTTTGCTTTACTGAATCACTATTTTTTGTTTATTTCTCAAGTGGCACAATGTTCTTGAAATCAATTGATGCTTCAAAGAACACAAAATATGTTGAATTTATTTGTGAGAATTTGGAAAGAATCTTGACCTAAGTGGGTGAAAAGAATCTGGTGCAAATAGTTACAGATAATGCTGCAAATTAAGTTATTGCAAGTAGACTTCTCATGGATAAGCACTCATCCTCCTTGTGCTGCCAATTGTCTTGACCTCATATTAGAGGATCTTGGCGAAATTCCATGGATCCAAGCATATGTGGAGCAAGCTAAAAATATTTGTAAATACACATACAATCATACTTTGATCCTCAAACTAATGAGGAAATTCATGAACAATGTCTCTTTTCCAGTCTATTGAAAGTTCCAAGACTCTTGGAGAATGACAACTTATTTGAAAAGGAATTATGACAATGACAGTGAGTGCAAGAGACCAAGAGGAGTCTAATGGTTCTCTCTAGATGCAATTTCAACATTCTGGGAGAATTCCACAGACCTTGGATATTTCCAATGTCCTTGGAGGCTCCAACTTTCCTAAGACCTTGGTATGTGTAGATAAAAGTAATCAAATAAATAATTTAAGTTTTCTTAAGGTGACTTTATATTATAAAGACAACTAATGTTTATTTATTTATTTATTTTAAACAAGGGTGGCCTATGTCATAAAGCGTTTGTAAAAGAGGGCCTAAAAGTGTAAGCACTAGGCATGGGGTACAAGTGACTTAAATGTTATCATTTAAAAGTGACATTGAAAGGGAGTACTAATAGTTATATTTAATTAAAATTTCAAGGAAAAATCACTTTATTTTATTAAGGGAAATTGTTTTTCTGGAAAAAGGAACGAAAAAGAAAAATAACACTTTTTTCGGAAATAGTAATGAAAAAGCAAAAAAACATTTTTCAACCAAAAAATGTTGTTTTTCTAAAATAGCTCGAAAAAGTTATAAAAGGAGGTTGGGTCTTGAGAAGAAGGGTTGCCATATTTTCATTTGCATTTTATCTGAGTAAGAACGTGAATTCATATTTATTGAGGATGAAATCCTCTTGGAATACCAATTTCTCCTAGCTGGATAGAGTGATTTCATCCAAAAATTACCAGTGTGCTAAAGATATCAGGTTTTGGGGATGGAAAACCTCAACAACCATTAGAGTAATTTCATTCAGAGATTGCCTTTGTGCTAGAAGTGAAGATTTCTCAATTTGTGCTGCAAGGTTAATTTATTCTTTCAGTTGTGTTCTAATGGAGATTTTTGATGTGTTTTGACATGTTATGGAATTTCTTCATGCTATTCCTTGCTGGCTATACAGATTTAAGGAAGATTTTTCATGTGCTCGGGTTTAGTTTATGATTGTCTTTTAGTAGTGTAGATGCTCCTACTTGATGGGGAGTTGGTGTTTGATGTTATTGGTGATTTTTATGGATTTTGGGTGTGTTGTTCTTGCTTTCCAACTTCATATCAGATTTGTACATGTCTGATTTCCTCTTAGCAGCTTTATATTGTTTAGTTCTAGTGTGTTTGGGTGTTGGTTGAGGTAGTTTGGAGTGCCTTATCAATTGTTATTTCAACATTGGGTGAGTTTCCTTCAATTTGGGGCTATTGGATCAACTTATTTTGGTGTTTGCAGAGTGTTTTCAGATTATATCAATCTGATATTGGACAATACAAAGTTGTATCAGCAATTTTCCAACTTCTTGCTTTAACTTTCAATGTCATACTTAGCTGGGTTGGTGAATACACATTTTGGGTATGATATTCCTTATTCATTTTGAGTCTTACAAACTAATTTATGTTATTACAGCAGACTGGTTTTATAATCAGAATTTAATATCAGATTTAAATTAATAGTATATCTAATATAATGTTATTTTGTAATGCATCTCCTAATTATTTGTAAACCCCAGATGGCAGTACCGCCGAAGGGTCATCATTTGCATGCATATCATATTTTAGTATTGGATGTTTTATCGTCAATCATTATAGCATATCATTTAGCCCAATTTGGCATTGAACAAGCTAGCATTATCAACTATTTTGGTCTGAGTCAAGCTTAGACATTCTGACAGTGGCTTGCATTGCCTTCATGCAATCCACCGAAGAGGTGTTCATAAGGCTAGTTTTGTTGCCTGCATGTAATTTTATACAATCCTTCAAAGAGGTGTTGATTAGCTTGGCTCAACTGCTTGTGTTCTTTGGCTGGCTTGCCGCCATTCGTTCTATTGCATGCATCATAGATAGTGTGTGGTTGAAACACCTTATGCTCTCACCTTGCCCGCTCTAGGATCTAGGTGATTAGAAAAGTGTTGAAGCATTGCATATGCATTACTATATTGCAAAAAAAAAAAAGTAGGGTGGGTTACTACAAAGGATTTGGTTTGTTTTGGAATAACCCACTTTGCAAACAAATTTTATCATGTTGCAATCCTTGATTCAGTAAGGTCACTTTGCGACACATGTTTATTAGTGAGGAGTGGTCTACATCGTTATATGTCAAAACCAATGCAAGGGTTGACATGGTTGACTGAATTTTATATGAGCACAATTTTTGGCTTCCGATCAAAAGAGATCGAGGTAAACTTCCATTATATTTTTGTTCATATTTTCATTTCATTTACTTATTTTTGTTCACAATTATGTTAATGTTTCACAATAATTGCACTTCATAGAGCCTTTAGTTTTTCTTGTACGAGTTGTTGATGAGGAGAAGTCCACAATGGGCTACATATATATGAGGGCATGGATAGGGCGAAGGAGGCAGTTAGATCCATTTGTGTTGAGGCTAAGGATAAATATCATTTCAAATGGGACATCATTGATCGACAATGGTTCCTCAATCCGATATTGCAATTTCACTCGGGTTTCAAATTAAATGAGGAGATCTTGAGTGGGCTCTACACAATCAGAGCAAATGACACCTAGTCCTTTAGTTAAAGTGCAAATAACCACTAAGATTGAGAACTTCAAATTTGATGCAAAACAATGCAAACAACATCATAGGTACGTAAAAATCTATTAAGGGCATAATTTAAAAATTAAAAATTAAAACTTTTCCCTTTTACGTTAATATGAAACTCAAAGTTAGACTATAAGATTGATTTTTTCATCTCATTTCCAATGCATGGTGGGAAAGGTTTGGTGCTAAGGTGAAAAACCTTCAAAGGATTGCAATTTGTGCCTTGAGCCAACCATGCGATGCTTCAAGGTATGAGCACAATTGGAGTATGTCTGAACACACACTCAAAAGAAGTGCACCAAATTGTCAATACAAAGGTTGAATGATCTTGTTTATGCTCATTACAACATATGCCTTTGTCACAAACAAATCTTAGGCACTGAATTATCTCCCATCACTCTAGAGGAGGTTGATCCACTGTCAAATTGGATCACCAAGGTTGAGGATCCCATCTTCAACAATGAGGACCTTGCAATTTATCAAGTGGATCAATAGGTAGAGGCGATAGCCATCGTAGAGAAGGATAGAGCATGAGCACAGCCCTTAGATATTGTTGTCACTAAGACATAGGTAGATATCATTGTTGCATCATCATCAAGGACCTATCTTAAATGCCAGTGCAAGACTTGTCATCATGTTGGTACGAGTGGCAAGTGGTACAGGGTCCTCTAAGCCATAGACTTATAGTTTTCGTTTTGATATATATTTTTATGCCATGGATTTCGCAATCCATGATTTTTTAAAATTTGACAATATTTATAATTTATTTATATATCTAACAGTGTTGTTTCCTTCAACTAAAATCCAATTTTTTACTCATGATCAATTCATACTTGTGTATATGATCAAAGTAGCTTCTATTTGCAGCTTGCTGATCAAAAAAAGTAGCTTCTATTTGATTAGTTCAATGTGTCTTTAAAATTTATTTATTAAAGGGTGCATGAAACAAGTTCTAAAACCTTAAAAATCTCTATATTTCATGATTTTGTCAATTTGCCTAATCCTTGCGAATCTTGGCCAAGTCTAGGCGTCAAGTCTGAGTCCAAGTCCAGGTTAAAAATCAGCTTGCCAAGTCCAAGGCAAGTCTAAGTCTTGTAACATTGGTCTTTGAAATTTATCTCCCAAAGAAGACTTTCCTCGTCCAGAGGAGGCTATATTGATTCTTCAAATCGAACTTGGCCTACAAGGTCAACACACACTTCATCCAATAATGGAAGATGTCTAGCTATTTCCACCCACTCTTCATATGGTTATTCATAGCAAGTTGAATGTTTTGATATCTTCACTCTTGACTACAAGTCTAACTCTAACTTTCGCTTCAAGACAAACTTCATCTTCAAATTTGTACTACTATTTCTTCCACTAAATCTCATAGTCATCTTCATTCTCTTTGCTGTAACATACACCCCTGATTTTTTTTTTTGGAAACCACTGTTTGCTGTTTGCTTGTTCAAGGTAGTGTTTGTGTTTGTTTTCAATGTGTTTCAGATGTATATAGCATAAAGGAAATGATTGCAATGAATAAGAAACTCTAAATAACAACGCCTTCAATAGAAATTGCAATAAGCATCATATAACATTCATTTTCAGTTTATAATCAGAATATACATTGAGATATCAGACCCAATAAACATCCATGACAGCAGCAGTGAAGCTTAATAATGGTAGCAATCAACTCCTAAGCTTTGGCTTTCAAAAGCCCTTGTTCTTCTTCGCCCAAACCTCTCTTTTGAACCCCCAAAGAGCAGCAACAGGCACCTAAGTTTTTGCAGGTCACAAACTGGTTTTTAACTCTAGCAAGGGCGTCCCTCCAAGAAAGTTCGATCCTTCCTAGAAAATCCAAATCTCAACCAAAAAATGCAATCTTGTACTTGAAATAGTCGGCTGGAGAAGAGTCTTCCAATGAAGCAATACCCATTTTGATTTCTCAGTTCATCTTTGAGCTATGAGCAAAAACATGGGTTCAGGTCCAGAAAAGCAATGCCTAAAAAATGCTATTAAACACACCAAAATCTTCATAAAATCACACCAAACTGGAAAACCAAACAACCACACCAAAACTCCTCAAAAATATTGATAAGTCTTCATTTTCAATCACCCAAAATTGAACTCTGTGAAGCTCTATATGATCCCTATTGTAGAATCACTCACTATCTAATTAGGGTGGATATTTCACCACCGAAACCAGCCCAAACGAAGAGGGTTTTCGTCCTCAATTCGCAGCCCAAGCAATTTGGAAGAATTCCAGCAGCATTTTGTTGTGTTGCCAAAGTAGAGATGTACAAATGAGAGCCAAAATGGAGTTATAAGGAAATTAGGGTGATGGACTTGAAAAGCTTCTCAAATTCCTCCTAAAACCCATGCCCTTCTTTGCCTTCGGAAAATAAAAACATTTTAAATTATTTTTTTCTCTCCTCTCTAGGCGTCCCACTCATGGAGAAATAAAATATTATAAATCCTTTTAAAAACAACTTAAGTTGCACACATAGGCCCAAGGTGCTTTTTGAATGACCATTCACCCCCTCAACTTAAGTTTATAAAATAACTTTAAAAAACAACTTAAGTGACTGAATAAAACAATTATCAAATACTTCAACCTTAGGCTCTCCAAACCATAAGAGAAATAATACTATTGCGCTGAAATATTCCGAACCAATTTTTTCAATTTTTTGAATGCAATTACAAACAACATGCACCCGTTAAGGTTAGCTTGAAAACCCAAACGATGCGTAATTAACCAGGATCCCGAGTTGGGCAAGGTGTGAGCATATGGTCAGAGGATCTTTATGCATTGCTGAATTGAATAACTCTAACCAAGAATGTGTCCAAGGTGGACGAACATATGGTCAGAGGGTTCATACTGATTACAATGCTGAAAGTAAACTCGACGCCAAGGATGTGCTTTCCAACCCAGAGTGGGAATGGAGCTACCATATAGCGGAGATGCTAAGAACTACAATGCAATTCAAAACGTAAATAGGCGGCAAGCCAGCCTCTTCCACTTATTCAGTGGGTATTACAAAAGCATGAAGAGATAGATTAAGAAGTGTTGACAGTACTACTGTTCAGCTTACAATTGTAATAGAGAGTGCCTGCAAAGAACAAGATGAGAAGCTCTCCAATGCTGCAATTAATAATATGATCTCCACAAAGCTTAATATGACTTTCTAATCACCAACCCTTCACCAAAATGCAATTTCCTAAATCTGATATGACAGACCAGCAACTTAAAATGCATAACCAGCAACTCTAGATTCCACTAAAATGCATTCTACTCACTCAAAACTCACTCAAATCACGAGGCTAAATGCATAGTGTTCCTAAGATGATGGCGCCCCATAATGAACCATAAAACTGACCCAAACTGCTGTATATTTTTTTGCACGAAATTCAAGACAAGTACAGAAAGGTACGGCCCTCTAAGAAGGGCGATTTCCTTCTAGAAAAATCAGCTCTTAATTAAAAAATCTGAAACTTGTCAAACATGGTCGCCCCTAGCTTAGAAACTCAACGGATCATTACCCAGAACAAGAACATTTTTATTTTCTGATGTATGAGCAAAAACAACTTCCAGCTACACTGAATCAGCAACTCCAAAAATTGATATAAATGCAAGAAACTGAACTACAAAGCAAACAATTGCTACAAAGCAAACCTCACTACAAAAAAATCACTCAAAACACATACTAACTCTCCACTAGTTGCTCTCTTTCAAGCAAGAAGTCGAGCCAAGGCTAGGAGGCATTCATTCCTCGAAGCAATTCCAGCACCATTTCGGCAGCATAACATTACTGAAGTCATAAGATGCTCCCATGAAGGGAAGAGGTCTTGTTGATGCGATTTTTGTGACCTCACCAATCAGCCGAAGAACAAAATAGTTTGGGCTACTCCGTTCTCTCTTGATAAAAGTATTCCATGCGCTAAGATTGCGAGAAAGTTCGCATGTTCAACTCCAAGGTTCCTTTAGTGCGAATAGACCCAGTTTGGTTGATGTGTATTGCTGTGTTCGTACGAGGGGACTTACACAATTGTCCAGATTTCTTGCAGTCAGCAGCTAATGTAGGATTTTGAAGGGGAATTCTCACGTGTATAATTTGGCAATGCGCATCTTTTCCTAAGACTAATAAGAAATATATGGAAAGTAAAGGGGAAAGGGCCTAAGAAATTTATATTATATTCTAAATGCAGGATATGTGGAGCTTCATTTTGATAGGCTTCAACCGGATTTCACCTAGCCTCCGTCGGACAGCCTCAGTAAAATCGGTGCAATCTTCAAAGGGGATAGCGAAAGGTGTTCAAGTTATAGATTAACATACGTACACCATCAGAACAACGCATATAAGTATGTAAACCACAACCGAAGTTAGACACAAGATAATGTCCAGTTGACCACACAAGGCAGACTTATCATCAACAGGCCGCTAGTGGTATGGAATAAAGCGAAGCTATCTCAATAAAACAAAACACACCAAAGTAAGCTACTTGCATGAATTAAGCTACTTGGATACGAAAGGAAGAAGAAACCTTGCTAGCATTTCATGACAAGACGAATTTCATCATCAATGAAAAGATCTATTATCATAAAATGTGTTACACAACGATCTCTTCAAAAGTTCTCAAAGGGAAAACTTTCTCTCTTCTCCAAATGATGCAAAAATGCTCTACAATATTACACTATCTAGCTCTAAAGCTAATGCTCTCTCAATGTCTACTCTGGTTCTGACTCCTAATGAATTACAAATGAGGGGGACTCCCCCTTTTATAGCTAGCCAAGTCCCAAAGGACGGCTAGGGTTACAATCAATAGAGTGGCCAGAATCGTGCCACCTCAGCCCTAACCCTAAAAACTGCCAGAATAGGGAGTGGTACATTAAATGAATCAAAGATTCCCACTCACTCCCAAAATAGCAAATGCAATAAATGCTCAGTCTTCTAGAAGATCCTCGTCCAGTAGTGTGTTCCCATTAGCCTTCTCTCTGACTGCCAACTCAACAAATCTGCCAAGTACGGCCTCAACCTCATGAACTGAAATAGGTGGAACACAATCCAACTGAAACTCTAACACCGTGACTGAGTGCTCGTGCCTCGTACAAGATTTTCTCCAAGCAGCTAATGAGTCCTGCGTGTTCTAGATCAAAGTGGAGAATGTAGCAGTATTTTCAAAGTCATCCTTGTACAAAGGTCTTAACATCTGCGAAGAAGGGAACCAGCAAACCCCTCAAATTATCAAAACTTATTTCATCTGGATTCAGCCGCCCTAGCAAATATGGCCTCGAAAGTATTAGAACTCCATCTATAATATTGGCCATAGCCTTATGTATCTGGCGAATCGCTGTCTTTGCATCGAAGAAGCCGCCTGTGATAGCCGAAGAATACCACCGAGAGAAATCATATCGGTCATTCGCCTGAATGACACCTCCATCAATCAGCAACTGCAATGGCACATGCCTCAACACCTCAAGACGCTGGATCACCTTACTCTGATAGATGGAAGCATCGCCCCAAGCATGATCCACCGCATCCATCCGTGCCAAAATAGAAGAGGCCTGCTGAAAGGCAAAGGCAAGGTCCTCCATGAACTTCTCTGTCTCAGTACGAACTCCTGTGACCCATTTGTCTGCCTCCTGTGCCATTCTCCCCAACTCTACTAAGCCGCTGATCGACTCTCTAGGTACATCCGCCGGAGGCTCTATCACTGGTACATCCTGCCCTCGAGAACGAGACAACTGCTGAACATATCCAACTAACGCCTTGTGTTCTCGTTTCAACTTCTTATATTTTCCTTCTTTTTTGAACAATCTATCCTTAAGGGCAAGGAAGGAGTTATCACACTCCTCAACAATCTGAGCACCAGTAGGGCGTCCCAAATCTAGAGTGGTGACCACATAATTTTCAGGAACTGCTTCATTCCGGTCACACTCGACTCGTGGGACAGCAACGTGAAGAGTACGAGAGCCATCCTCATCGGTGGAGATCTTCGAAAACTTTCTTGCCTTCTTCTTCGGTGGAGGAGCACGATCCGGTTTAAAACTCTTCCATCTCAACGGCTGGATCAATCTCCTCACTCGGGCTTCTTCGCATTCTATCTCTAAGCCAATCGGGCACCTCATATAGTATATCGAAGGGCTGCTGCTCCTGTGCCTCGACTTCTCTAACTTGTTCAACCTCTTCCTCATTCTGGCGAGGCTCATTGTCCTCGAGTGGCTGAGTGTCACCTGACACTATATCATCATCATCGCCATCATTCAAGGCCGCCTCTATCTCCTGCTGAAATTGAGGGTCAGTAATAGTCCCCTCATCATCATGCTGATCAATCCTGACAGGTACATTGGCACTCTGGCCAATTGACTCCCCCGTGGAGGCTGAATATCACTCTGTATCTCCGGTACCTGATTCAATGTAACCCTCTGATCAGCAAATAAAGACACCTCCTGTATGCTTGGAGAACGTGTCTCCAAAGGTACTGCCACTGTAACTCGTGGAGGCTCTGGCTGAACTATTTCTTTCTTTCTGGACTCTGGGACCCCTTGTGATCTGTTTCTTTCTTCTGTGGTGGGCGTCCTGTGATCTCCCATCAAGTTGTAAGTCAAGCAATTGACCTACTTTTCAATCTATTTACTTTCCTGTCAACCCATGCCCTGGTGAATGTCATAACCGGGATGGAAAGAGTATCAAGATCAGCAACCTCGGGCTCTGACCAATCTATAGGCGGAAGTGGAGTATCCCGAACAGCTGCATAGTCTGGATGAACAACATCCATGTCCTCATTGACCTGGTCCGGAACCGGAACTACCTCACACTCCCTGATCAGAGTAATCGGCAACCGAGAGAACATTCTCTTCCTCACTTCAATCTCATCAACTGCATCAGCCCAGTAATCCTCAATGGTGGCCTTGTGTTTGAATTCCTCTGACAACACCCAGTTGATGTTATGGTGTGGGTCATAGTGTTGTCTACTTGTGTGATATGAGAAATGATGAAATTGAAGCTCACTTTCAGCTTCTCTACATGCCTGTATCGAAGGACAAACCTCATCCGAGTTGCCCATCACAATTGGAAACTCTATCCCTCCTTTCTTCTTTTTCTTCTGGATTTTGTCAAAGGCCAGTAACTGTCTAGCTATCTCTAGCATTATTATTCTGTCTGTTGGGTACTTAGGCAGCCTATATGGGTATGAAGAAAATCCTTGCAGCCTAATATATGAAAATCTTGGAAATTGTATAAACCAGCACCCATACCTCTCAATTAGCTCCTGGGCATTTCTAGAGATTCTGCACTGTAACCTCTCCTGAAGCAGCCTCGTGATGTACATGGTGAATGAATCGTTGACACGTTTATAATAAGTTGTGCTCGAAAGGTGCAACTGCGTACACGCCTCATGAATTTTGAACTGGTGAGAGCCACAACCGATGGGTTCCTTGTAAGAAATTCCTCTGTACCTCGTCATCCGTGCCAACATGTAAATGAGATAGGAGCTCATGTAAAACGTTTTCGTCCTCCGCAAGCTCAGGAGCTGCTCATGTATATTATCACTAATCATCTCAGCCCAATTGACATAATCCTTGCCCTCCAACACCAGGTTGATGTAATAAAACATCCACGGCTCAAAAATATAGGACTGTGGGCATCCACCAACCCTGCTCAGCAACATGATAAGATCACAATATTCCTGCTTCAAGTCCTCTGCTATGATCTGTTTCGGCAACTTCGTACGAGACGGCTTCGGAGTGCTCATCCAGTGAGTGTTAATTGTATCCATGCATCTCTCGAAAGCAGAAGCATACATCCGCTCCGCTCGCTCCCTGGATTTGTAGATCATGTTCCTGTGCACCGGGATCCCAAAAGCTTCACCAATGGCTGCCGGAGTGAGATTGGCAAGTACTTGGCCATCTGGTGACGTGATCGACCGGTGTTCTTTCTCGTAACAGTTGGCGCACTCCATAATCAACTCCGAACACTGAATAGCTGGCGGAAAACCAGCAGCTGCATATAGTCCACTTCGGACGATGTTGTGCGAAGTGACCGAAGCCCGATGACTTCCAATCCCGAACAGCCTGTTCTTGAGAGTCTCCAGGTTGACGGCGCCCAAGTTCGTGTCTGTCAACCTGCCCAATTTCGAAATGAACTTTGACTCCGGCATGAACGTTTTGCTCAGCTTCTTGATCGTAGCTTGTCTTGAGGCACCATTGTCCTTTCCGGTTGTCCTCGCTTCAGCCATCTGCAACATAACAAACGTTCATCAGCAATTAAATTTAATAAAATAAGGCATGATAGGGGCTGCAGTCGAATTCTAGAAGCTGCAATATCTTTCATGTTTGCAAACCTCAGCTTCTTCTCTTGAATAAGTTCAAATTCCGACACTTAGAACAGATTTCTAAGTGAACTTTGATGACCTTACTTCTCAATCAGCAATCAGCAATTTCAACTTCAACTACTTCGTATCAGCAATCAGCAAATTTTAAACTTCTATGACTTGCACTTCAAACCAGCAATCAGCAATCTCACACTAGCAAGTTCGTGCTTTTCTCAACTATTTCAACTCAATACAAGGCGTCCCTTAACCAGCAACTTCAACTAAGCAAATCAGATTTCAAACTTCAACTTAGCAAGGCCGTACTTCTCAAGCAATGGCGCACCTCTTTCAAACTTCTATAATTCAAGCAAATCAAATTTCAGCCACTTAAGTCGTACCTTTTACAAGCAAGCTCAATCTTCAGCAAACACTTCTCCACTCAGCAATGGCGTACCTTTCTCAGCAACTTCAATCAACTCTCAAGTGCGCCCCTTCAGCAACTTGCACTCCTTGGCAAAATTCGAACTTCTTCAAGCTCACTCAGACTTAGCAAATTCGCCTTTCTCAGTTGTGAAAATGAGTGAAAAACTTGCTCATTTTATAGCTAAAATTCAAATTCTAGAAGACGTTAATTTTAGCCAGTGCCATTAAACTCCACTACTCCACTTCAAGAATTCGAATTTTCCCTCTCTGGTGTTTCTGACACTTGTCTCCAGTCGTCGGGAATATTATTCTTCTAGAAACTTGACTTTGACTGGCGTTTTGGATTACTTTTTGAAAAATTCGAATTTAAATTCATCTTCTCTTAACTCACCAGCCGGAGCTTTGTCACTTGAATTCGAATTTTTAACTTCATCATCTGCTCTGGAAAATTCATCTTTGAAGAATTTAATCACAATTATCTAGGCAACTCCCTTCAGATTCATCGTTCGAAGAAAATTCACTCTGAAAACTCATTTATTCACTTTTTCCTTAGAAAATTCAAAATTCTCCCTTAGGAAAATTCATAACTTAAGCACTGATCAAATTCCTCACTGAAAAAGTGTCGGCGAAGCTTGAAAGATCTGGAAATCCATTCATCATCACAAATGTTCAGTACCCAGAAGCAAATTTTCGTCAGAATGTCTCGAATTCATGGGTACCCAACGAACGGGTTCATTTAATTTTTCAATTTTGAACTTTAGAAAAATATATTATTTCCATCATTTTAAACTCGTTCTTCGCCCGTGATCACTTTGTGTTGTTCTGACCTCTTGAAAAAAATTTGAATCACCTTGCATTATCATCGTCTCTGACTTCATAACTGAGAAA
This sequence comes from Sequoia sempervirens, assembly GCA_007258455.2. Taxonomy (NCBI): domain Eukaryota; kingdom Viridiplantae; phylum Streptophyta; class Pinopsida; order Cupressales; family Cupressaceae; genus Sequoia; species Sequoia sempervirens. The sequence continues at coordinate 50,249 of VDFB02260837.1, read as the reverse complement.
GTTGCTCGTGCTCCGGAAAATTCTATCATCTGAGTTCTAGGCATATTCTCCAAGGAAAATAAATTTGCCTTAGAAAATATTTTAAAATCATCTTGTACTTTTGAAATCTTGTCTTAGAAAAAAATTTGATTGCCAGTGGAGAGGAATCTTCATTTAGAAAATTTTTATATCAACTTCATTCCCAGCACGCCTTGTACATTTTACCTTCACTCCACACTTGGAAAATATTCATTCAAAAGCCCAACGCCTTAGATAATTTTTAACACTTAGAAAATATTTCACTTTCCACTGAGGCGCCTAGCACACTTCAAAACATTTCAACGCCTTCAAGATATTTTAAAATCACCTTATATCACCCTTACTCCCTAGGCGCGCATTTCATTTTAACTCTTAACACCTTGAAATATTTTCCAACGCCTTATATCACCCTTCAAACATTGGCGCATACTTCACACTTAACGTTTTATTCTTAACACCTTCAAAATACTTTCTAACACATTCCCAACGCCTTAGGAAATATTCCTAACACCTTATGACTCCCTTCACACGCCTAGCAAAGTTTTCACAAAGGCCCACCACCTTGGGCGCATTCTACACATGAAGAGGGATGACGCCTAAGCTTTCACCACCTTTCACCACGCCAGGTAACATTTTTCACCTTATTTACCACTCGTATTTACCTTTCACATGCAAACATGGGCGCATTTAGGAGGGTGAGGAGGACAAACTTGCAAGTTGGGCGCATTTTCATACTAGTGGAGGACGAAATCTCCAACATCTTTGGGTGACCCTTCACCTTCCAAAATTTTGTCTTGACTTGCATGATTTGGGCGCATTTTACCCCTTGAGGATGAAAAACTTTGACTTTCTTGTTGACTCCTACCTTGGGCGCATTTTCATGCTTGTGAAGGATGGGCGCATTTGGAGGGGTGAGGAGGATTTTTATACTTAGAAAAAATTTTGAACCTTTTCCTTCCTCCATCTTGGGCGCATTTTGAGGGTGGAGGCGGATTTTCATGTTTGACTTTGCTTTGACCACCTTGTGAACTGGGCGCATTTCACCCCCTGAGGAGGATGGGCGCATTTCAATGAGGGTGGCGGATTTTTCATACTTAGAAATTTTTTGAACCTTTTCCTTCCTCCATCTTGGGCGCATTTGGACCCCTGAGCAGGATGAAATTTCGTTGACTTCCTTTGACTTCTGGTGCCTTGGGCGCATTTTGACCCCTCAGCAGGATGAACTCACATTTCCAAAAATTTCTACGCCTCTAGCTGAGATGGGCGCATTTTCCATGCCTGCCGGACGAGACTCCAGACTTAGACAAAATTTTCATCATCCTCGCCAGCTTACGTGCCCTGCTATTTATAGTAAGTTTTCTGTATTGCGCCTCTGAAGCTCGGAATGGCCTGAAATTTTGAACGTAGCATCCTCATAACCCTGTTAACCTGTCAACACTGCAACTTTTGGTCACCCTGCTATTTATAGCCTGTTTCTGAGGGTGGCTTACTATAAATAGTAAGCTCTTGTTTCTGATAGCTCCCAAGCTCCGATCGAGTTGAAATTTGAATGAGGCGATCCTCACCACGTGACCCGGTCGCGATGCATGCAACTGATTTACTATTTTAGCATTTTGACACTATAAATAAAAGTCTTGGACTAAAATTTCCAGAGATGGAGCTGAAGGACCGATCGTGTTTTACATCATTTAAGATTTTGACTTTGATGCCTATTTTTAGGCTCCATAGCTGGAAACCCTAATTTCGCATCGCATTATCAAAAAGATCTTCGCTTGCTTTTGCAACCGTGATCGCCTCGTGGCTGACTGGGAAGCCGGCATACCGCTAAAATAGCAAGTTTCCGAGTGAGAATCTTGTTTGCATGTCACACCATCGCGAAGCTCGAAAAACCCATCAGGAATCACCCGACATGCAAAAGAAACCTGACATGCAAACCCTAAAAATAGCCTCGGAAGGCTGAATCCTGAAAGTGGTCATTTCGACTTGCATGTTATATCATCGCGAAGGTCTCGAAAAACCCAGAAGGAATATCTAGACATGCAAAGAAAAATCTGCATCTGGACCCTGAAATTCATGCCGGAAGCCGGTGCTAAAAATAGTAAGTTGTCCAATTTGCTCAAATTTGGCATGCAAGCACCGATGTACTCAATGTTTGTGTGATGATCGGAATCTCAAAAACGCTGACAAATTGCCTGGAATTGCAGACTTACTAAAAATAGTAAGTATCTCGGAATATGATGAAATTTGGCTGAGAGCCTGCTGGATGTCTGCTGACAACATTGTTAAGCTCAGTTTTTAATTTACCGACTTTACTTGATCTTGAATTGACCAGAAAAGATGAAACCCTAATTTTAGACTTGGCCAATATTTTCACGTTTAAGCTCAATGACGACACAACCCCCGGAGAGACGGACACCAAAAGAAGAGACAGAGACAGAGAGAGAGAACCCAAGCCAAAAGACCGGAACGGAGCAAAAATAAGGGGTTCCCCATCTCGAATGGGGCGATGTGTGAAAAGGTCACAACAGGTCTCTATTTATAAACTTAGCTAGGAATCTCCAGAAGCTTCTAGAAGTGGCGCCCTAAATTTCAAATTTGAAATAACCTTTTTCCCTCTAAGAATGGCGTCCCACCTTCCAAGCAATATTTGACTTTATTTTAAATCAATCCCCTCATCAAAGTTGGCGTCCAACTCAAGCATGATAATAGACCTTTGGATAATATTAAATTACCTCAATGAGGCGTCCACCCATGAAGACCACCTTTTTAGAACTTGAAGTGATGTAGCTAGGCCAAGGGGGTCAACATAAAATATAACATTATTTAAATAAATTGAACTTATCTCTCCAAAATGCATCCCAAGGCCAAAAATGATCAAACCAACTGAACTGGCTGAAGAAGAGAACCAATTGCACTGGAAACCACGAGACTACTACCAGAAATAGAATTTACTAAAAATAGTAAATTCCAAAAGATGCTCGGATTGCACAGCAAGTCATACCACTGCGAAGCTCTCTGAAAACCCAGAAAGAATCTGCAAATCAATCCCCAAATTTCGAGCAACAACAACCTCCAAAATGGGAAACCCTAATTTTACCCTCTGAGTAGCCTACGGGTCTCCGAAATAGGCCAACGGTCAACTAAATTGATCACGCTCGAGAAGGGAACATTACATGCGCATACAAAGTCCTGAGACCAACTCCCCCAAGAATGACTTACTATAAATAGCATTGTTAAAAATAGTAAGCGCTCACCATACACCAACCAAAGCAAAACTGAGGACCACTGAAGAGCATTGTGACCAACTGAAGATAGCAAACATCATAAACTGACCACTGCTAAAAATAGAAAGATGCCAACCACCGCAATTGCCACCATTGTTAGAAATAGTAACCCAGTGTTGAACTACTGAAACCACTGCCAGAAATAACACTTACGAAAAATAGCATACTACTAAAAATAGTGACCCCAAACACATTTTAACCACATTCTAAGCAGCCGTCATAACTTACTAAAAATAGTAAGTCTGGAAAAGTTACATGATGCAGTTGCATGTCATACCACTGCGAAGCTCTCTGAAAACCCAAAAGGAATCTAGAAACCAAACTCCAACATGCAGACCCCTGAATCCACAAAAGAGACCTCCAAGCAGCTAGAAACCCTAATTCTGCATCTGACTAGCCTACGGACATCCGAGGATAGGCTAACAGTCACTGGAAAGCGTAGTGCCAAAAATGGGGACATTACATTTGCTCTACCAACATTAGAGATTTTTTGAACTCTTGATCCTAACCACAATGTCTAAGGGCATGAATTATCTTAAATCAAACCCAACTTCTTTAAGGCAATGACATCAATGTATACTTTTCCATCTGATAAAACTAGTACTTAAAATAATAAACAAAAATAACAACACATACCAAATACAGTAATAGAAATATATCTTTATTCACATTAAGTTCTTACAAAAGTAGATCAATGATGAACCGAGGATCAAACTACTTTCCTTGACTACACAAAGTTTGTTTAATGCACCTGACAATTGCCAACCAAACCACAACCATTGACAACTAACAACCCAACGTTGTCAAGTGAATAATACAATCAAGTACAAAACATAAGAAGAGTATTTTAAGCTAACTACAATAATTAGCATTGGTACATCCAAGTTATTTGACCTCCTCTTTGAATTATCTCAGCCCCAAACTAGTTTTCTATTCTAAGTATTTCTTACAAGTTCCTAATATGACCCTTGTTCAACCCACCTATCTTCAATATCATTAGCCTTGTGGTTTGAGGAATCCCTTTGGCTAGGTGTGCTCCCTTTAACTTCATTTTGGGACAAACCACCATGTTTTATTAAGTGAAAAAAGTTGCCACCTTTGTTCTCTTCAAGAAGTAGAATCTAAGGAGCATTCTATTTTCTTGTGTTTGGTCTACCATGAAATTAGCGGGATATACTATTATTTATATAGGGATTCTAATGGTCCTCTATGCACCTTCTACTGCCCTAATAAGAGGTGCTTGGCCTTTTTTCTTTTTGGGGTCACCACTTTCAGGCATAGATCTCTTCATTGTGGTCGCAGATCTAAAAAATTGATTGCTTCCTTCTTTCAAACCAGCAAATATGTTGGAAGCATTAAGCACCCTTTGGAGATTAATGATTCCTTTACAAATTGAGACAAATCTATGACACGTTATTCATCCTTCCAATCTACTATGACTAAAGATCCTTAGCACTCTCACTCCAATGGTTGTGGCTCTTTCTCTTCTCAACATCAAGGACCCTCTCACACCACTCTTCCACAACATAGATCTCAAGGGCAATCTCGCATTACCATTTTTTTCCTACTACCAATAGTTTTTCAAATTTGAATGTTAGAAGAGACTGCACAAAATCAGTTACCTCCTAGGATTGTCCAATAAGACCTCCTTCACCCTAGACTTTCCCCAACAAGTATTCTCAAATTGAAATTTTGCATCAATGCTCCTACAATGATCGATGATAATATCGTTGGCTCCTCCAATGCATCCCTAAACAATAACACCTGAGGATTTTGAGAATAGTTAGGATCTTCGAGATCGTCAATGACAATTGGCCAGTACTGAGGTGTCAAAATCTAAGCCTGAAACTCAAAGCAAAACATTCTATGATGAAAGATGCTAAAAAAGATACTTCACGACGGAGGGGATTTTCACATGGCGAAAAATGCAAAAAATATTCTAAGTCTGGAAACACTTCACTTTTGTAATGTGAGAGACGCTTGCACAGTCAACGTGCAAATCAACTTTACAATGTTCGTACATGTGAAAGTGGTGAAATACAGTCACACACATGTGTCAGTGGCAGTAATGCTTCTACGTTGTCAACTCGGCAGCCGACACGGTGATTGCAGAGCACGAAATGAAAGAAAATATCCAACAAGAGCAAACCTACACCCCTGTAGCTCAGGGGCTCCCTTCAATTTGAAGGCCCAGATTTAGTTGCTTTTGGTTGCAAATACATTCAATCTCTTTGGAATTCAGTTATCTTTTCGACAAGCTATCAAGCGAGATCATCCGAATTGCAGAACTCTGGCAATCAAAAAGATAGGAGTTAGATTACTTTAATTTTTTCACGCATCTCAGCGCTACGAGGGAGCTTCCCCTCCTAATTTGAAGAGCACTCATTACGCAGTGTGCATAGCTGTCCGTACCAACTCACACTCCAGAGGTGCTAATTGTTATGCCAACAGGTCTTCATCTATTTCTATTACTTTACGAGGTCTTTCTCCCTTTTATACATATAGTTGTACTAATTTAGGGGTTACCTTTTTTAGGTAACTAGCATGTATTATAATTTTTTTGGATTTTCTCAATTTTTCATTTTTGCTTTGTGTCTAGGACCCCTTACATCCTAGTCCTTTTTTATTTAACCTATTATATGTTCCAGTTCCTTTGATCTATTTTTAATCATTTGTGGACATTATTATAATTCCTTTCTTTCTTTCTTTCTTCATAGAAGCATTTTGATGTCAAGGCAAGTACAAAATCTTCTCTTTCAATTTATATTGCTAGTTTAGTTATTTTCCATTTGAGAGGTATCATAGCTTCAACTAGGTTGAGATTGCAATGGCATCATGGGTTTATAACCATAGTCTTTTTCTCCTTTATAATTGGTTGCACTTTCTAAGTTCCATTGACCTATGTTGGTTCCTTGAGGACATCAATATAATCATAACCTTGATATACTGCCCATTCTTTGGCTAGATTATTCATAAACAAACATGGAAGCTTGAATACTAAACAATTTGACTATTAGAATTTCTAATCACAATCCCTACACCTCTGAGCTCAATGGTTAAATAAACTCGCTCCATCAAATTTTAGTTTAAAAAGAGTAGGGGTCCAAAGTTCCATAAGGTGAAGTATAAATCGAGGAAAAGAGTACTTGGAAACAATCCTTCATATTTTATATAAAGACAAACCAAGCATATCGTGAATTGTGGGGTAACAGCCGTCAAAGAAAATTAGAGGGGTGAGCCAAGTTGTAATAAAAATTGTTTATAAGATTTGTTACTGATCTTGTTTCAGTTTTTCTCATCAAGAATCCTTTAATTTCGCTCAATTCAAAGTTGTCGAAAATCAAAAGAGTTACATTGAATCAACTAGTTTGATAAATCAATACCTATGTTCTACGGTGTTTTGGGGATAGGGACAGCAAATCTTCCATGGCATTTTTGGGGTAGGAATGGCAAGACAAGGGACACATTTTAAGGACACCAATAGAGGGGCCATTTTGGGGGGATTGCAAGGGGACAAAAATAGGAATAAATATATATAAATATATATATATAGAGAGAGAGAGAGAGTGTGTGTGAGAGAGAGAAATTCATCATTCAAAAATATATATAAAGCTAATTTTTTTAAAAAACTGAATATATATATACGAGTCATTCTATATTATTATATATTCAACATATTAAAAAACTTTTATGAGCAATTTCACTTCCATTTTAAAATAAATGTTATTTCCATTGTAATATATTTTTTTGTCATTCATTTATAATATTATAAATTGTTTTGATTTGGATCCCTAAACGAATGACAAAAATATTGAATATATACGATATAATATTTCCATCATAATATTACTTGGTGACAGAAAAAAAAAACAATGAACTGTTTCTTCTCTGCAATGGAAATTAGCCTAGACATGATAGTTGAGGGGCATCTAAGATGCCCTTGACCATTCCAAAGACTGCCAACTCTCATACAAACGCTTTGCAGGATTTTGTGCCATTTCAAGGATGTCCCATAGTTTTGGAAAAAATTGGGGACGGCCACAAAATGTCCTTTGCCATCCCATCATCTTGGAAATGCCACTAGGGACAAGGACATTGATTTCAAGGCCAAGGATGAGGCCGCATGGAACACTGATCAATACTCTATTTATGGCATAGGTGCATCTTTGGTAGGGAAACGTAATCTTGAACATTGAAGCTTGTTCTTGAGTAAACCTAGCTAACAAATCAAATTGGAAACCAATGTTTCGTTTCAAAAAAACAACAATGTTTGAGATCATCTTATAACAACCATGCCAGAGACCACTTTGAAGTCTCACAACAACGACACCTTCTCAAAGACCTTGAACTTGCAATAACCATGGATTTGCTAAGTGATTCAAAATTAAGTGTTACTTGTTTGTTTCATTAACTTTTGGGGATGAATGAAATGATGCCATCAAAACCCCTATGGTTTATGATCTCTTGATGATGCCATCTTGTTGAATTCCTTATGGTCTTAAGTTAGGACCATAACTTTTATTCAGGCTCAAAATCAAGAGGAAATGCAATGGTGCCATTAGATTTCCATGGTTTGTGTTCTTGAATTGATGTCACCCTAAGTTACAGGTTTTGGTACAAGTGCAGGTACAGGTATAGCAATACAGCCTTTTTTAAACTCGGGTACAAGTATTGGTTCAGATATATATATATATATATTAAAAAAATATAAAACATATATAGTATATGTTTAAAACAGACAAAATTATATTATATAGAATGAAATATTCATACTCATAATTGCTAATAAACAAAATATTTAAATACATCATAATTTGCAAAAATAAAAATACTCATAAATTCATAATTCAATGATTTGTCAAATGTCAATACACAATAAAAATTGCAATCAATATTTAATAATCTTCATATTGTTTTTCATCAAAAGCATCGAAGTCAACATTTGGTTCAATTTCACATGAACCACAATGAGTTACAATGCCATTTCCACTAGCCATGTACTATAAAAGTTGCCTCATATAAAGAGATTCTAGCAAGTTGTGCAACAATAACATCTAAGTCAACACACTCAAGAGTTAGATCCCAATTCCTTTTCACCTCCTCATTGTAATCAAGTTTCTTACATGACAAGAGATCCTAATAACTAGTGGGGGCTTGGGAGTGGAGACCCCAATGGGATTGAGGGGTAGTGCCCCTCATGGGGGTTTGGAGGCAATGCCCCCAACAAGGCCAAGGGGCAACACCCCTTGTGGGGGCCTGGGGGAAACACCCCCAATGGGGTCAAGGGGCAACACCTCTCATGAGGTTTGAGGGAAACACTAAGCCAAAATTAAGGCCTTTGAAACCACACAAAACTTCATGACGCACGCCATCTTCACAATTTTATCTCTTAAGGATGAAATTAGATACGTAGGCACTTTTTTGTTTATAAAAATGTTTTAAAAAATAAATTTTATTCTTTTTTCTTTGGGTCGCCCCTTAGGTTCCCCTGGGTTTGCCCAAGTTCAACCCAGGTTCCCTAGGATCCTTCCAGGCACCTCGGATTCCCTACGAAGGACCCACAAGGAACCCAAGATGTCGGGGAGGGACCCTAGACAAACTCAAATGGGAACCAACTCGAGACCCAGACCCAAACCGAACCCATATAAGCTCGGGGGGGTTCTAGAGGCACCCAATAACATAGATGTCACCATGTTGAATCCAACCTTGTGATCTCGCAATGATGACTACAAGTTAATAAATTTGGTCCAAATACCCAAATATCATGTGTTCCCTCCAATCATGGTCGGTCATTAAGTGTTAAGGATCCATAGGGAACCCAAGGTGCCCAAGAGGGACCTTGGGTGAACCTAGAGGGAAACCAGCTTGAGACCTGTTGTGACCTAATTCACACCTCGCCCCATTGCAAATGGGGACCCTCATATTTTGCTTTTTAGGGTTTTGTCGTTGCGTCTTGGTTTTCTTCCGGTCTCCGTTTGGGGTTTTGAGTCTGAATTTTGAATGGTCACTCGAGTCCAGCAAATGAGTTTTAGCTTGGATCACTGTGCAAACATCGCCATCATGCTTAGGAGGCCTGGGAGACGAAGATCGACTGTCATTTCAGTCAATTCCGACACCTTCCAGTTTTTAGGGTTTTTTCACTCTGGCCCCCTATTTTATAGGACCTACTTTTTTGGCGCTTTTGGGCAATTCTGAGATCCCCATTTTTTAGGGTCTATTTTTGGAAAGTTGCTATTTTTGGAAAATTTCTATTTTTAGAAAGTTTCTATATTTAGAAAGGTGTCGAGTTTCGAAAATCCACTCAGAAGTTCGAAAAGATCAACGAAACTCTCAGAAAATGGATTTGAAAATTTTTTAATTCATGGTGATTCTGGAAAAAGTCAAAAAATCTGGTAAAAATCACAGAGAATTCTGGAAAAGCACAGAAAATGGTGAGAAATCTGGTAAAAATCACAGAAAATGATGAGAAATCTGGTGAAATCGTCAAGAAATTGATAAAAATCTGAGACACATATAAAATCTGAGAAATTCATCATAAAATCTGAGCAATCATGGCGAATTGATCATGGTGAATGGCATGCCAAGAGGAGAAGTCCGCCTTGGGTAAAATGGAATGGCTAGGAGATGTAGAAAGCCCGTCCTTGAATGGCATGAAGAGTTGCTAAGTCCGCCATAGAATGGCCAAGCATAAGAGAAAGTCCGCCTTGGTCAAATGGATGAATGGCATGCTAAGAGAGAAAGTCCGCCCCTAGCAAAATGAGGAGTGGCTGGGAGATGTAGCAAGTCCGCCTTGAGCAAAAGGAAGTGGCTTGAAGAAAGCTGAAGCCCGCCCTTGGATAAAATGTTAGATGGCATGCAAATTGGCTAAGTCCACCTTGGGGAAATGAAGAAAATGGCAAGGTCAAAGCTGAAGTCCGCCTTAAATGGCAAGCAAATACATGAAGTCCGCCTCCAATGGCTATCCAATTGAGCAAGTCCGCCTATGTCCATGTGTGGAATGGCATAAAAATGAGTAAAGTCCGCCCCATGTCAAAATGGAAGATGGCAAGCTAAGTGCTAAAGTCCGCCCCAAGACAAAAGATGAAGTGGCTAAGGCATAGCCAAGGAAAAATTGAATGGCCTAAGACAAATGAAAGTTCGCCTTGAGCAAAAAGTTGAATGGCTGGGTAAAAGGCAAAGTCCGCCATGCTTAGAAGTGTGAAAATTAAAATTTTTGCCTAAGTATAAACGTTGAGAAATTAAAAATACATGCTTGACATTTTAAAATTTCGCCATGCTCAAAAGGAAGGAAAATTCGCCTAAGTCCAAACATTAAAATGGCTAAAGAAAATCATGCCAAGATGAAATAAATTTTGCCAGAAATTTTGGACGATCAAAGTTACGGCGAAATAATTTTGGACGAAAGGACTTACAGCAAAATAATTTTGGACGAAAGGACTTACGGCAAAATAATTTTGGACGATTGAAGATTATGGCCAAATAAAATTGGACGGAAAGAAAATTATGGCCAAATAAAATTGGACGAAAAGAACTTACGGCCAAAATAATTTTGGACGATTGAAGTTATGCCCAAATAATTTTGGACGAAAAGAAGTCATGGCCAAATAATTTTGGACGAAAAGAAGTCATGACCAAATAATTTTGGACGAAATGAAGTTATGGCAAAATAATTTTGGACGATAGAAATTATGGCAAAATAATTTGGAAGAAAAGAAAATTCACCTAAGGCAAATGAAAAATTTCGAAAAATAAAAATTGCCTTAGACAAAAAATAAATGCCATAAAATGAAGGGGTTGAAAACAACACATAAAATAATTATTTTAATTATTCGACACCCCAAAGAGATAACCAAAAAGAAAATCACCTTGAAAGTGCGCCATGACACTTGAATGGAAAATAAATGGAAAAGCACTTGGGAAGTTTGCCGTGCCTCAAGAGAGAGACATGAAGAATTTGACACGAAGTCCTCCAACATTTGAAGTCCGCCATGGAAAAGCGTTCGCCAAGAGAGAGGGAGATAGAAATGAAGAGTTAAATATGGAATATGCTCATGCCAAGATGAAAATGATGAAGAGAGTATGAAGTTTGCTTTAAATTCGAAGCAAAATTCACTTTGGTATCAGGAGAGGGAGTGTTAAAAATTTCAGCATGAAGCCAGATTTTAGGAGAGAGAAAATCTAAATTTATTTATTTTGTTTCTTGCAAGCGGATGACTACACAAGGCGAATCTTCAAAGAGGAAAATGGCAAAGAAAGTGCGAAGTCCGACTTGAAGGGAGATGAAAGAAAACTTGGGGAGTCCACCCTTGCACATCGCAAGACCAACAGGAAGTCCGCCAAGAATTTGGCATCATGAAGACAACGGCAGGCACATCATCCAGTACATCCAACTTACGCAAGCCAAATTCAAAATTGAAGACAAATCGACCGGCGAAGTTTATTTGAGCACAAAAATGGCCAAAATTTTGAAGGTATGGGAAATTCTCCACTGAGAAAGTTCCAATTTCCTCCATTGTGGCGAAAACACAAGGAAGTTCCTCTCCAAATCCAAGGTGAGATGAGAAGAAGAAGCCAAAGTAATCCAAGTGCAAAGGACAGAATCATCGGCAGGGAAAATATTCTAAGGCAAGAACATGGAAAAGGAACAAAGTAACCAAGGAAGACATCCAACCTACTGAAGTGGCGCCTCAATCAATCAGATTGTTCCAAGTCAGCACATCCAGATTGTAATGTCCCCTTCTCAAACCTGATCGTTCATGTGACCGTTGGCCTTTTTTCTGGAAACCCGAAGGCTAGTCGAAAGGTAAAATTAGGGTTTCCTACTTTTGAGGAGGTCTTGGCTCAGAGATGGTGGATTCAATGGCGGATTCCTTCTGGGTTTTCAGAGGGCTTCGCAGTGGTATGTTCATCTCGGCATTCAGAGCACTTTTTGGAATTTACTATTTTTAGTAAATTCTATTTTTGGCAGCTTTCCAGATGAGTTCAGCTCGGTTGACTTCTTGCTTCAGTTTGGTCAGATGTTTGGCTCAGTATTGGCTTCAGGGCACCTCCGGAGGGATAAGCTAAGTCATTTAATTAAAAAGTCACGTTTAAATATTATATTTTAACGTTGACCATGGGCCTAGATTAACGACTTAAAGATGTTTTAAAAAGGGGGTCTTTGAGGGTGGCGCCCTCATTAAAAGAATATTTTAATTATTGCAAAGTCAAAGCAAGGTTATGAAGGGCGAATTTATCAAGCATGATATTTATTTAAAATATCAAATCTAAGCCATAAAGGAGAAGTACGCCATCTTGAGGAGATGAGAGGTTTTGACCTAAAAGATGATTTTAGGGTTTCGTGAAGTCAAACGAAACTTATAAAGAGGAGTCTTGTGCATCATTTTGGGGATCTTTTGACGACTATATTGTTATGCTGCCGGATTGGCTCTGGGACTGCTTCGAGGAATGAAGGCCTCCTAGCTTGGGCATCACTTCGTGTTTGCAAGACAACATCTAGTGGTGAATCATTGTACTGTGAGTTGCATTTAGTTTGTGTTTTGTTCTCAGCTCATTGCATAGTTAAATCAGATTGGCATATTAGTGTTTCAGCATTTTGCATTGTTGTAGACAGCAGTTTCATGTTTTTATTCATCTATCAAAAAATACAAAAATAGTAGTTCTGGGTATTGCATTTATAGTTGTGTTTAGGGGAGGCGAATGTTTGTCTCAAATCTCAGATTTTAATGTGTTGTATTTAATTTTTAATGCCAAGTCGAATTCTTCAGCTGGGCCGTACCTTTCAGCCTTCTTGGAATTCGTGCACTAATCATTGGGGATAGTTTGATCTGTTTTTAGAGTCTTTGTTGAGTCGCCATCATTGCTAGGGCATTTTGCATCCTGTTTCGTGTTAATCGGATGATTATTGAGCAAGTTATGAACATTACCTTGAATTTGTAAGTTGCTGGTTACTCTTTTTAAAGTGCAGATCTGTCAAAAAACAGTATACAGAAATCTGCTTTCCTGATTTGTGGTTTGGACACTGTGATCACTTAAGGCTTGTAGCTGATTCATTATTGAATGCACTATTTGATAAGTATCTGATATCTTGACTTTGCAGGCAATAATAATCTTTGTAAACTGGCAGTAGTACTGACCAGTGTTCTTAAAATTGCTTTGTCTCGATTTGTAATACTCATTCTTATCTTCAGTATTAGTTAAGATAGTTATAACTCCGCCCTATGGTAGCTACTCTCCCATCTTGGGTCAGCAAGCACATTCTGGGTGTTGAGTGTTTTTCAGCTTCAGCATTTCTCTTTCAAAGTTGTGTTATTGAAAACACTCCGTCATATGGTCGCCCCTCACTCCGCATTGGATTGGGTAGCACATACTTGACGTTGAGTTCTTTCTGCATTTAGAATAGAAGACCCTCTGACCAATGCTCGCCATCATCGGCGCCATTCTGGTTAGAGTTGCTTTCTTGCACGTTTTGGGTTTCTCCTCTAACCTTAACGGGTGCACTGCTTTGTAATCTGTTAACTGAAAAACGAAAAAATTTGGCTCGGAATATTTCAGTGGTATCAGAGCCACACATCCTGCCATCCTGTGAAATCAGCTTTCTATGAGTGACAGAGAACAGAGGTATTTGGCAAGAGTATACAAGAGAGGCATAGTTCAGACACAGTTGCATCAAGCCCCAGAAGGTCAAACAGCTTCAGGGATTTTGAGGGCGAATTGGGAGCCTTCACAAGAAACAGAAATGGGGGATAATGAAAGAAATGAAAGGATTCTTGGTGGCGGTGAAAGAAGTTCTGGCAACAGAGATGACAGTGGAAAAGGAGGAGAGAGATCTACGAGTCCCGGGAAGGATTTTGGAAAAAAGATGGATGCCTTGATGGACATGGTATCTTTCATGATGGGGAGAATGGGACAGAATAATGTTCCACAGAACAACTCAGGCCACAGAGGGGAGCATAGTGCTTCCAACCAGCATGATGAGCATGCAGCCCGGACAGTGTCAAACAACACTTACATCTCTTCCAGACCATTCAAGCCCACTTTTTTAGTTCCTGTAGTCAATCAGCCAGAACCTGAAGAGAATGCTTCATGGGTGGAGCAGTTGAGGGTTGGCCGTACAGAGTATGACTCTCTACCTGTCGACATCAGGATGGACATGTCCTTCAATGATTTCATGGATCATAAGAGGAAGAACAAAGGGCAAGGAAGAAACTTTGATCAAAGAAGGCCATCAAATCAAGGAGACTTGTACCAAGCTGTCAACAAAGTTATACTTCCTCATTTTGATGGGAGTGATACAAGTTCAGCCCGAGCTTGGATTCAAAAGCTGGATAACTATCTAGCTCTCAGACCAATGGCGGAAGAAGAAGCGATCAAGTTCGCTACGCTACACCTTGATGGGGTGGCGCACGAGTGGTGGTACCATGGCCTCGTTACTCTGGGTCATCGGTCTATCACAACTTATGATGAGTTCACCACTAGGCTCATCGAAAGGTTTGAGAAAAAAGATCCTGAGATCCATTTCAGGGAGCTGGCTCAATTGAGACAGTATGGCACAGTTGAAGCCTACATCGCGGAGTTTCAGAGACTCTCAGTCATGGTGACTGGAATCACGGAAAGGAAATTGGTGATTCTTTTTAGTGAAGGGTTGACAGAACCCCTCAAAGGCTGGATTAAAGCCTTTGATCCTCCAACACTGCAAGAGGCCATGAAAAAGGCAAGAAACATGGAGTGGGCTGCTCCTAAGGCGAAATTTCAGTCAAACTCCCCCTTTCAGAAAAGGGATAAAGGAAAAAGGCCTCAGCATAAAAATCATTTGAGACCTCAGAACAAGGAGTTCAAGAATCGCAATCCACATGTCACCAGGTTGGATCAAGAAACCCTGAATGAACTCAGAAGAAAAGGGTTGTGTTTTCGGTGTCAGGAAAAATGGTCTCAAGACCATGTTTGCCCTAAAGGGGTCAAGTTCAATCAGATTGAGTACTATTCTGCTGGGGAAAGTAGTTCTGATTTTTCCGACCAGCAATCTGATTTTGAAGGAAATGAAGAAGATAGAGCTCCAGAAGAGTCCGGAGATGAGAAGGGAAGTGGTGGAGTTTTAGCTCAACTTTCCAGTTTTCAAAGAAACGAATCATTCAAGGTTCGTGGGATGGTCAAAGGGCAGCGAATCGTTGCTTTGATCGATACTGGAGCAACTCATAACTTCATTGACGAAGTTGTGGTAGCCAAGAAGGGGCTGCAAACAGAGGAGTTCGAAGGATTCAAGGTCATGGTTGCCGATGGATTTCATATTACTTGCACCAAGAAAATATCTAACATGACCATGCAGTTGGGCAACTACGAAGTCAAGGATGACTTCTATGTAGTTCACATTGGGGATACTGATGCGTTCTAGGCATTCAATGGCTGCGATCTCTTGGAGAGATCTCTTTGAATCTGCAGACTATGGAGTTGAAGTTCCAATCAGATGGGAAGAAGATAGTTTTGAGAGGCATGTCCAATGGGGGTCCTCGAGTAGTGTCATTCAAAAGAATGGCAAAGCTGATCCGTCACGATCAAGCTGAGTGGGTTGCCGAATGCATGATACTTCCTGCTAGTCCTGTTGAGACTAAATGTGACCAACCTCCTGATATCCAGTCACTACTCACAAAGAAGAGCAAAGTCTTTGTAGATTTGCCTCCTGGACCACCACCTGAACGGGGTTCAGAACACATCATAGAGCTCAAAGAAGGAGCCAAACCGGTGATCACAACTCCATATCGGTATCCGAAGAGGCAAAAGGATGAGATCGAGAAGAATATTCGGGAACTTTTGGAGATGGGTTTCATACGCCCAAGTAAGAGCCCTTTTGCATCTGCAGTGGTTCTTGTGAAAAAGAAGGATGGTACCATGTGCATGTGCGTGGACTATCGTGCTTTGAACCAAAGCACCATCAAAAATAGATACCCCATTCCCAGGATAGATAAGCTCATTGATGAGCTACATGGGGCTAAGTTCTTTTCGAAGATTGATCTGAGGCCGGGTTACCATCAGATACGAATGAGGGGATCAGATGTGGAAAAGACAGCTTTCAGATGCCACTATGGCCATTTTGAATTCTTAGTCATGCCATTTGGGTTGACTAACGCTCCGGCTACCTTTCAGTCTTGCATGAACCGTGTCTTCCAGAATCAGTTACGAAGGTTTGTGCTGATATTTTTTGATGACATTCTGATCTACAGCAAGACTTGGGAGGATCACCTCAAGCACTTGGAGGAAGTGCTTAGTATCATGGAATCTGAGAGCTTATTTGCAAAAGCTTCCAAATGTGAATTTGGAATGGTGGAGTTACTGTACCTTGGCCACATAATCAGTGCTGAGGGAGTGAAGGTGGATCCAGAAAAAATCAAAGCAGTAGTTGATTGGCCACCTCCTGAGAGCTTGACTCAGTTGAAGGGTTTTTTGGGTCTTTGTGGTTTCTATCGGAGATTCATAAAGGGGTATTCACAGAATGCTGCTCCCCTTACTGATCTCACCAAGAAGGGAGCCTTTGCTTGGTCAGAAAGGGCTCAAATTGTTTTTGATAAATTCAAGAAGATCATGAGTTCGTGCCCAGTCTTGGCTATCCCGGATTTCTCCAAGCCATTCGAGCTGCAATGTGATGCATCAGGTGAAGGAGTGGGGGCTGTCCTGATGCAAGACAAACACCCTATCGTGTTTGAAAGCAGAAAGTTACGGGGTGTTGAGAGGACATACTCAATCTATGATAAAGAAATGCTTGCCATTATGCATGCATTAGCCAAGTTCAGGCAGTACTTGGTGGGGAACAAATTCGTGGTTAAGACTGACCACAATAGCCTCAAGCATTTTATGCACCAGAAGGATCTAAATGAGAGGCAACAGAAATGGGTGAGTAAGCTTCAAGCTTACGACTTTGACATTGAATATGTCAAAGGGAAAAATAATGTCGTGGCCGATGCTCTCTCCAGAAGGCCTCATCTTAGCTCATTGTGTGAGCTTACTGCAGATTGGAGAGACATGTTGCTTGCTGATTATGCCAAAAATCAGTTTGCAACCAGCATTCTGGAAGGTACTTTCCATAATGAAAAGTACCGTGGTTGAGGGCTTGATCCGTTATAAGGGAAGAATCTTTCTGGTGGCTGATTCTAAGCTCAAGAAGAAGATTCTTTTGAATTTTCATGACATTCCAGTTGCTGGTCACCAAGGTTTTTTCAAGACCTATAGGCAGATCCGAGAAAGGTTTTCTTGGAAAGGTTTGAAGAGAGAGGTTCAACGCTACATTCAGGAATGTCCTGTTTGTCAAGCGAATAAAAATGAGCATACATTACCAGCCGGTTTGCTGCAACCACTTCCAATTCCCAATCAAAAATGGGAAAGCATTTCAATGGATTTCATCACTGGGTTGCCCAAGGCCCAAGGGAAGGATTGCATTTACGTAGTAGTTGACAGATTAACCAAGTTTGCTCATTTCTTTGCCATTACCAGCACTTTTTCTGCAGCCCAAGTTGCAGATTTGTTTTTTCGAGAAGTGTTTAGGCTGCATGGGTTGCCAAAGAATATTGTAAGTGATAGGGACAGCAAGTTCCTAAGTACCTTTTGGCAGGAAGTTTTCAGAATGAGTGGTACTGTGCTCACTCCAAGCACAAGTTATCACCCCCAAACTGATGGGCAAACAGAAGTGGTGAACAAGTGGTTGGAAGGCTACTTGAGAAATTATGTGTCAGAACAGCAGAAAGCTTGGGTTAAGTGGCTGCATATAGGCGAGTACTGCTACAACTCCACTTTTCATATGTCAATCAAAATGTCTCCTTTCTTGGCACTTTATGGGTATGAAGCACCCAGTTTTGCAGATTTGGTGTTTGGTGACAGCAAAGCACCGTTAGCCAAGGATTTGTTGCAGCATGGTCAAGATATAATGAGATCCTTGAAGGATAATTTGCAGATAGCACAAAATCAGCAGAAGTTGTATGCTGATCAAAGGCGTGTAGAGCGTTCTTTTGAGGTTGGGGATATGGTCTATCTCCGTTTACAACCTTATAGACAGTCTACTCTCAAGAAGAGTGGAGCTGAGAAGCTCAAACCTCGCTTCTATGGACCATTTAGGGTCATCAGAAAGGTTGGGGCAGTAGCTTATGAATTAGAGCTACCTTCAGATAGCAGAGTGCATAACGTCTTCCACGTGTCTCGCCTCAAGAAGGCACTTGGACACAATGTGGTTGCTTCTTCACAGTTGCCACCGTTGGATGAAGAAGGACAGTTGGTTCTAGTTCCCGAGGAGATACTTGATGTCAGAGAACGTTCCTTGAGGAATAGAACTATCAGAGAATGTTTGGTAAAATGGAAGAACCTGCCTATGGAGGATGCCACTTGGGAAAGTGATGAGATATTGCAGCATCCTAGTTTGCGATTGCTTGAGGACAAGCAATCTTGGGGAGGGCGGACTGTAATGTCCCCTTCTCAAACCTGATCGCTCATGTGACCGTTTTTTTTCCTGGAAACCCGAAGGCTAGTCGGTAAAATTAGGGTTTCCTATTTTTGAGGAGGTCTTGGCTCAGAGATGGTGGATTCAATGGCGGATTCCTTCTGGGTTTTCAGAGGGCTTCGCAGTGGTATGTTCATCTCGGCATTCAGAGCACTTTTTGGAATTTACTATTTTTAGTAAATTCTATTTTTGGCAGCTTTCCAGATGAGTTCAGCTCGGTTGACTTCCTGCTTCAGTTTGGTCAGATGTTTGGCTCAGTATTGGCTTCAGGGCACCTCCGGAGGGATAAGCTAAGTCATTTAATTAAAAAGTCACGTTTAATTATTATATTTTAACGTTGACCATGGGCCTAGATTAATGACTTAAAGATGTTTTAAAAAGGGGTCTTTGAGGGTGGCGCCCTCATTAAAAGAATATTTTAATTATTGCAAAGTCAAAGCAAGGTTATGAAGGGCGAATTTATCAAGCATGATATTTATTTAAAATATCAAATCTAAGCCATAAAGGAGAAGTACGCCATCTTGAGGAGATGAGAGGTTTTGACCTAAAAGATGATTTTAGGGTTTTGTGAAGTCAAACGAAACTTATAAAGAGGAGTCTTGTGCATCATTTTGGGGATCTTTTGACGACTATACTGTTATGCTGCCGGATTGGCTCTGGGACTGCTTCGAGGAATGAAGGCCTCCTAGCTTGGGCATCACTTCGTGTTTGCAAGACAACATCTAGTGGTGAATCATTGTACTGTGAGTTGCATTTAGTTTGTGTTTTGTTCTCAGCTCATTGCATAGTTAAATCAGATTGGCATATTAGTGTTTCAGCATTTTGCATTGTTGTAGACAGCAGTTTCATGTTTTTATTCATCTATCAAAAAATACAAAAATAGTAGTTCTGGGTATTGCATTTATAGTTGTGTTTAGGGGAGGCGAATGTTTGTCTCAAATCTCAGATTTTAATGTGTTGTATTTAATTTTTAATGCCAAGTCGAATTCTTCAGCTGGGCCGTACCTTTCAGCCTTCTTGGAATTCGTGCATTAATCATTGGGGATAGTTTGATCTGTTTTTAGAGTCTTTGTTGAGTCGCCATCATTGCTAGGGCATTTTGCATCCTGTTTCGTGTTAATCGGATGATTATTGAGCAAGTTATGAACATTACCTTGAATTTGTAAGTTGCTGGTTACTCTTTTTAAAGTGCAGATCTGTCAAAAAACAGTATACAGAAATCTGCTTTCCTGATTTGTGGTTTGGACACTATGATCACTTAAGGATTGTAGCTGATTCATTATTGAATGTACTATTTGATAAGTATCTGATATCTTGACCTTGCAGGCAATAATAATCTTTGTAAACTGGTAGTAGTACTGACCAGTGTTCTTAAAATTGCTTTGTCTCGATTTGTAGTACTCATTCTTATCTTCAGTATTAGTTAAGATAGTTATAACTCCGCCGTATGGTAGCTACTCTCCCATCTTGGGTCAGCAAGCACATTCTGGGTGTTGAGTGTTTTTCAGCTTCAGCATTTCTCTTTCAAAGTTGTGTTATTGAAAGCACTCCGTCATATGGTCGCCCCTCACTCCGCATTGGATTGGGTAGCACATACTTGATGTTGAGTTCTTTCTGCATTTAGAATAGAAGACCCTCTGACCAACGCTCGCCATCATCGGCGCCATTCTGATTAGAGTTACAGCATAAGCAGTTCAATTTAGATCCTCTGACCAATGCTCGCCATCATCGGCGCCATTCTGGTTAGAGTTGCTTTCTTGCACGTTTTGGGTTTCTCCTCTAACCTTAACGCGTGCACTGCTTTGTAATCTGTTAACTGAAAAACGAAAAAATTTGGCTCGGAATATTTCACAGATTCAACAACTTTCTATTTTATTTGTTGGTTCATATTTGGTAAAAAGGACAAGTGTCCTCAAATGTAATTTTCTCGTTGGTCAAGGAGTAGTTAGTTGTAACAAACCCTAATTCGGGTTTCATTTTGTAATCTCAGCCGTTGATCCTAAATTAATCTTGGCCATTGAACTGTAATCGGGGAGCCTATAAATTGAGCTCACCCCCTCATTTGTAAAGCATGGGAACATGTTGCAAAACATGTTGAGATAAGCAACTGTTGTAAGATTGCCAAAGTAATAAGTAATGCATGCGTTGTTTTGATGGTGATTACTTCTCTTATTTTGGAGCTGTCATGGTTCTTATCCCTCATCATAGTTTAGATGTCATTTCATGTATGTTAGATGAATGCAAGATTTGATAAGTATTGATTTATGGTGAAATCTTTTGCTCATACTTCCTTTGAATGAATGATTTTCATTCAATGCGTAAAGTTAGCCTGAGCTTATTTTGTGGATGCTTAACTTCTGTCTGGATAAATATTGTTCGATTTGATGGTAATTATTCATTACATGAAAATCATAAGCACATTCCCAGAAGATTGCACTTGCTCTGTGTAGTTGTCGTATAACGTGGTGAAGTAGAGTATTGTTTATTTGGTTTCATTTAATCTTCGTCGTCTCTTGATTTCTTAGGAATAGCATAGGACCTCTTAAACCCTTAACCTTTTTCACTTTTTTTATATAAAATCAAAAAATCCAAAATGATACTGTATTCGTGTCTCCGCTTTCCAGAGTAATTCACAAAAGTAAGTCCCCTTGTCATAACCAGCAAATCACATCAAAACCACAGAGCTCATCCGCATTCATCTTAAACATTGGAATTACCATATGATCTTACTTGCAATCTTAGCATAGAGGGTAGTTTTTCAAGAGGGGATAGAGCGTCTTGGACACTTTATTCTAGTATGTTTGTTGTGTCATAAAACACGCATCAACAAGACCCAAACCCAAACTTGAACCAAACCCATACGAGTATATAAGGGGTTCTAGATGTACCTAGTAACATAGATGTCACCATGTTGAATCCAACCTTGTGATCTCGCAATGATGACTACAAGTTAAAAAATTTGGTCCAAATATCCAAATATCATGTGTTCCCTACAATCATGGTTGGTCATTAAGAGGCACCATGTCGAGGTATGTCACAAAGATATTATGTTAAAGTATTGCAAGAAAAAAATTGTGTTCAGCCTTGGCACATGCCAAGGTCAAACATGGCACATTATACATAGGACATTTTGAACTCAACCAAGGACATGAAGTCTTCTAATGGCTTGAAGGTGAATGAATTCATTTTCCCTGTCCATTGTTCTTTCCATGGTGGCAAAATTTTTTCTCAAGAATAAATTGGCAAACCAAAAGAAAAAAAATTCCAATTGATTAGGAATTAATTGGGAAAAAGATTGGGTTGGGATTATGGTCAGGGTTAGGGTTAGAGGAAATTTTGTTTATGATTAGACAAAATCATTGCAGAACTCAGGAAAAAACCCACAAACCCTAACTGTTTTTACCAAGAAACTGAAAAATAATGGAAAACCATGATTTTATCAGATCAAAACTCGTTTGGCTGTTTTTTCTTAAAACATGCTTTTGTGATTTATTGCAATAAATTCATAATTTCTGCTTCTTTTCATGCCCCCACCATGAGGACATAACTCTCACAAACCTGCAGCATGCATCAATCTCCTTAATAAAATATCAATGAGCAGCGATTCCAATTAAATAAGCAGATATGAAGTAACGATGAAAAATTAAATAGCAACGATCCCCTATAAGGCAGTGCTAGACTCGAATTAAAAGCAAACCTTTACTAAATTATAAATAGCAATTCAACAAAGGGTCGTGGGAAATTAATAAAAAGGAACTGCTAATGCAGTGATCCCTGTCTCCAATAAAGGGCAGCGATTAATGAGTGAAAAGAATTGCTCAGTTTAATTATTGAAAAGGCAGCGATCAGTTTGTAAACAAAGGGTTATGCACTTTCAAAAGGATATCACCTTGCAAAGTGATGTGTCTCCTCATTTAAATGTGAAGATATAAATGGCATTTGAGGAGTGAAGAATAGGAAAAGAAAAAAGGAAGGGATATACAGCAGAAATCCATGGGAAGGAAGAAGCAGATTAGAAACACGAGAAATATGGAGTGGAAATAATAAGAGATCTATTGGAGTTATTATTAGCAAGCATATATTTGGGAATTAAGTTTAATATAATTATAATCATATATATAAATAAAATATATACGTATATAGGATCATGCAATAGTGATTATTATAAATCTAATTAGAAACAATTATATATATATGAAATATCTATATATGTGGTTTATATACAATTATGCAATAATGATGCTTGCAGCAATTATTGAGCCTTATAAGTAATTATGATTCTTTAATATAAATATGGATAATAGATTCTTATTCGTTTGATTTTCATAAAGCAATCATATCAGGATTTGGCAAAGAAACATGTTAGGGAAAGGCGGTATGGGAATTGTCTTGGTTGGATGTTCCTGCCACTTGGGGCCAAGGGGGGTATGAGCACGCCCTTGGGCTTAATTGTGATGAATAGTTTTTTTGGCTCCCTATCATGAGTTTCTCTCCAATCCCTATAATGATTAATTTGATTGGTTATGGGAAAAAGAATCTATAGATTAGATTCAAGTTTAAGTTGTTATTCATTATTTCGTAAATGTTAATAGTTCATTTATTCTTAAGTTCAATGTCTATTATATAATTTACTATGGAATATTATTTGAAAGACAATTTTATGTTGTGTAATTGTCCCTTAAGGCAAATTCAGGCATACTCTAAGTAGGGGACATTACACTTCTATGGTCTGTTCCTCCATCAATCAACAGAAATGTCATGATAAATTTTCAGTATAAAGTAGATCTATAAGGAAGTTGGATGTAGAAACCCTTGCTAGATTTGAACAATAATTTCCAATACTTAAGTTGACATATTTCATTTGTCAATTAAGTGTGCATAAACTGGACTTAGCATTTAAGATTTTTCTGAGCATTAGTATTGACTGGATTAACTGCTGTCATACAGAATTCCTCACATTCTGATATCATTATAATTTAAACATTCTGAGATAGAATAGAGGATTAACCATTAAGCCAAAACAGGTTGCAAATGAGAATGATTTCAGACAGCTAATGGTAACCTTCAGATTACTATATGATTGTGATTCAATGATAATTACTTGTCAACACCAATAGACTTTCACATACAGATTGAACTATGAAAAAGGACTAATTGCTGGCAATATATCGCTCAGAAGTTCACTCAGATAAACATAACACATCCTCAGACCAGACTATTCACTAGTAGCAATTACAAGTTATAGCAGCAATATTCTCAGACCTGGGAATACACGATGGTCTGAGTTTGTTAACAGCACCCTGTAGAATGATTTTTGCACTGAGAAATGATCACATTCTGCTCCAGATAACTTCCACATTTCCCACAGCTACGTTATAGACTCCAAACTGCTCATGTGAGGACTATGCAAGGCAGGACCAAGGCAAATACTCCTGCACCAAAGTCTGATAAACACATATCAGCTCCCAGTACTATCACATCCCCTTCACAATGCGTCAGACAACCTAATCACAGGCTCACATATCACCTTAGTTGGTTACCCTCAATATATATGCTGAAGGTTGACGGCAGGGATACTTAAGAATGCAGTCCAATTAATTTACCCAAGGCTGCGCTGATGGTAATCTCCCATGATTTAGGAACCAATAAATAAGTGGCAGCTCAAAGAAGGCAAGTATGCACTCAGGTTAGCAGGCCGATAGTCTTTTGTTTGCAGCAAGTCCATTACTGAAGGTGACGGCAATCTTCACTGGCCAAACATAGATTCCTTTAACTTCAAACGCCCTCCTATGCATTATTCGGAATGAAGCTTACAGGCAGAGGGGACCTGATATGTTCCTCTAGTGCTGTGATTCAACTTCTGCCTCCTTATCTTACTTTAGCACCTCGTTTGTCTTTTACTGAATTTTGTCTGTGCTGCTTTAGTCAACTCCACGCCACCTCCCTTGACTCCAGTGATGACCTTTGAGAGAGCTGCGACTAAGACGAAGCAGTCATGCAAAGGGAAGCACACCAAATTTGTCTTATATGCTCTTATTTATTTTGTCTCATCCTATGATGATGAAAGAGTATGGCAAGATGTTCTCTGTTATAATATTTATTTTTGTATCCAGGAGACCCCTGAAAATAATGGACCAGATATCCTGAAAATTGCCACTACCCTAGAAATTTGTCTCGGAACGAGACTCACAAATTTCTGCAAATCGATTAACCAACCATTGATGCTCGATCTCGAATTCTGAATTGAATCCGCCCACAAGAAGATTTGGGTTTTCATCCAAATCTCGATATCTGAACTTGAGGGTTTCCGTCCTCTCGTTCCAGAAAGCTGAGCTCTCAAACCAAACAAATAATAATTCTTCGCATAATGACAAATGAGCTCACAAATCCCTTTTATAATTCATTTTAAGGTTTTCCCACCAAAACACCATCTTCTTAAATGATATTATAATAATTTATAATATCTCTTCAACCACTTTATAAACATACTTTAATTTAATTATTTAATATTACCCCTTTTAATAAACTTTTGCCAAGCAATATCAAATAATTAAATTAATTAATTAATTAAGCTCTTGTGACGGAAAACGGGGACATTACATTGGAATATAGAAAAGGGAAGTTGACAAACAAAGTGAGGCTTGCAAAAGATATGAATTTGTATATCTTGCAAGGGTGCTCATCAAAATATTTGTAAGTCAACTTGACCATTTTACAATAGTAACTACTGTAAGAATCTTTCAGATTGTCATAACTAGAATTTATCATACCAGGTCATTGTAGTATGTGAGCTAAAACAAATTTAGTAACATCACCCATTTTCTTAACTTTAACTATATCTATATACCTAATTTAAACTAGTTGTCATGGGATCTCTCGGATGGCAGAATTTAAAAAAGCTTCAGAGTGCAAAGAGATGAAGTAAAAAGTGATATTGAAGATGTAAGAAATTTCATGAGCACATAGAGGGTTGATTTTCCTCATGTGCCTATGCTAGAGAGAGGTTGTGCCAACACATATGGAGCCTTTGGCAAACCACACCACAGATGCCAAAGCAGTGGAGCTTTCACCTAACAGCCTGGTATTTTCAAATTGAGGCCAATTCTACTTGTTCATACATTTTTTATGAAGTTTTCCCTTTTGTATTATAGAGAAGAATTTTAGTTTGTGAATGTATATCTACAAATTAGTTGTACAATAAAGGCCAAAGGTATGTTGTAAGAAGAAGGAGCCTACTGTGCAGAATGAGACTCAACAAGTGAAGCCCTTGTTAAGAATGAGTGGATTTGACATAAGATAAGGTCATGGAAATGAATAGAAAATCAATCTAGTCTTCTCTTTTTATTATAAATATGGGTTCTATTTGATAGTTTGTATGCTTGTAGTTGGACCTTTTGTGATTCTTCAATACGGTAAAAAACCAATGCTTCTCCAAGTTTTGAAGATGGAGGTAACGGGGGGTGCGTTTCAAGGGCAGAGAAAAAAATTCCCAAATTTTGGGAACTCTCAAGGCATGGAAAATTTTATCTATATTTATAAATTTTCAATTAACTTTTCAACTTGAATATTAAATTGTAAAAACATCATTATGTTGCAACCATGATATTTTTAGGAAATTCAACTTTTCTAAACAGAACCAACCTGCTTTTTAGGTCTCAACGGGTCTGACCTTGTTTTGCATCAGATAGGAATTTTTTATGTATTCACATCTTTTAATCTTGACAATTCTTCCCTCATTGACTCAATAAGCAACAACAGCAAACAGCAGGTTGGTGGATTATAACAGCAGAGCAGCAATCAAGGAGAAGGTTTAAGAGTAGAAACAAGAATAGCGGGCACTTAGGGCAAAGCGGAGTTTTAAAAAATGGCAATGATGACTCAAAGTTCCACCTAAGGTGGAAGAATGACTTGAAAACTCCAACTACGTCAACCTTGGCACACATTTGAAGTGGCTAAGAAAAATTAAATATCTGCCAAGGTTATAAGAAATGCTTAAGGTGGCTGTGGCATGCATCCAAAGTGGAAGAGCCATTCAAAACCTCCTCCTAGCATTTGACTTCCACCAGCATGCTTTTACTCCTCCTAGCAATTGGCTTCCACCTGCATGCTTTTAGCATGGCTGAACCATGATATGTTCTGCCCAAATCAAAACATGGCAAAGTTAGCTAAAAGTTCTCCCTGGCAGTCTTAAGAGTGACTGCAGTGCACCAAACCTCCACCTAGCACACATTTGTAGTGTCTAAACCACATGAAAATTTTGCCAACGTCACAAAGATGACAAAGGCAACCTTGGTGCACACCCAACTGGGTTTAGCCACCTAACACATTTGACATGGCAAAGTCACCTAAAAGTTCCGCCCAGCTAGCAAAAGTTGGTTAAACTGCTCCAAAAATCCACCTATATGAGCAAAGTGGCGTGGATGATAAAGTTCCACCCAGCAGCACCTTAGTGGCTAAAACACATCATAGGTGTGGCGTGGCTGGAAAAGGTGTTCTTTGGCGGCAGATGAAGGGATAATAGATTTACAGTGTTTTAAAATTAATAAATATGTTTCATGTGGCACCCAGCAGGTTAAAACAGGATTTCCAGCCACCAACGGGGCAAAGGTATGTTTCAAATTGCCTATGACTGCAATTCTTCATATACAAATTATGGCAGCTGGTCCATTTTTGTAATATCCTGTTTCAGGCATATATCAGCAATTAGATCATCAGAACAGCAGTGACTTTGTCCTTGAACATTTGATCCTATGATCAACCAGTCAAACAAAGCATTCCAGGCCAGTGTTGATGTTGATATGTCAGGCTAGGGTTTGCTGATTTGACATTACTATTCTCTCATTAGTTGATTACCAGGTTCTGGTGTAATCTTCATCTTCAAGTTCTGGGTTGTATTCTCCATGGCTTTTGAACCTTTTAGGCTAAGTTACCGGTTCGGGTTCGGGGACGGGTTTGGGTACGAGAACCCGGTACGTGGGTACGGGCAAAATTTTTTTAGGGGTTTGGGTACGTATGGGTACGTGTGTATATATATATATATATATATATTAATAATTTAATATATTATAAATATATATATATGTATTATATATACAAAAAAATAAGAGAAACATAGAGAATTGTAAAACTAAATCATTTCATAGTATGATACTTGATCATTGATCAATGCCAAATGCCAAAGATAAATATTAAATGCCAATTGATAGTTGAAAAATATTCAAATAAAATTACTGAATTACAAAATGTAGTTCATGAAACATTGAAAATTTGAAACATGATTCAATGTTCATTGTTCATATGCTCATCAATCATCAAAAGGATTGTCAGAATCATCATGACTTGGATTTTGAGTGGTTTCAACTTCAAAATCATCATCATTTGAACCCAAAGCGGATCCAACACCATGTGATATGTCATCAATATCACCCACATCATCCATAGTGGCTCTAACAAGATCCTGAATGGTTGCATCCAAGTCAGTAGACTCGGGTGCTACATCCCAAAGCCTCGCTGCCCCCTGCCTGTATTGAGGATCCCTACGTGACAGAAGACGCAAATTGGAATGAATATACACTAAGTCTTCAGCTCTTTTTGCAGCCAACCGGTTACGCTTCACTGAGTGGATAAAGGAGTATGTACTCCAATTCCGTTCAGCGGCAGAAGAGCTTGCAACCTGGAGAGAAAACCAACAAAATTAAAAATAAAATAAAAAATGCAAGATAAATTCAAGAATGTTAAGTGTTAAATTTTACAATACAAGTGGCAAAAAAAAAAAACTTACTTGTGAGAGGATCTTGATTGCAAGAGGTTGGAGGTACATATAATCTTGACCATGGAGGTACCACCATGTAAGACCATCCATTTTGTATTGGTCTCTAGCAACAGAAGCGGTATGATTTTTTGATTTTCCTGTGACAAACATTCCAAATTCTCTCATGACACTTGCATGCACTTCTGGATCACTGAACATTCTACTAAATGCCGTCTTATACCCATTAGCAACTTCAGCATCTCTATATGGCGGTATTCTCCCTGGGATAGAAAGCACTTCAGTGGTATAGTACCTCGGAGATAGGGCATATGCAAGGAGGTGCAATGGAGTTGTCATCTTGTTCCAACGATGAAGAACAATTGCTTCCACCCTTTTGTACAAGGTGTCTTCAGGATCATTCTCTTTTTTTTGTATTTCTATTTTTATTTTTTCCAACATTGTGTCCATGCTATCATAGACATCCCCCAAGCATGGTTCATCTGTATCAGCAAACCGAAGCATAGACATGATAGGTTCGGTGAATTCCAATACATAATTCACACGATCCCACCAATCGTCATTCAAGATCAATGCCTTGACTTTTTGGGCCCTCTCTGAATTTGATTGCTTCCATATACTCCATTGGTTGCTAATAACCATTTGACTCAATGCATCTTTCACCTTCACAAGTCGTCTCAGAACAATTGTGTGAGATGCAAACCGGGTCTCGGCAACCTAAGAACATGTTAATAGTAAGTTAATAACACATTTAAAATATGTAAATAATGCAAAAAATTATTTTATTCAATTATGTAAAACATGACATAAATGATAAATGAAACTAAATATATTAAATTTTAAAATTTACCTTCAACAATTCCAATGTTGAAAAAGTTCTGAAAATTGCTTGTGACATATGGTGGTTTGTCACAAACATCTGGATCTCCTCAGACTCCTGGTATATTTCTTTCACCCACTCTATTTGGGTGCCAATTGCTTGCATCACCAAATTGAGGGAGTGTACAGTGCACGGTGTCCAAAAGATGTGCTCATATCTGGCCTCTACCAAAGCACCTGCAGCCCTGCAAACTTTTGCATTGTCCGTAACTACTTGGACAACATTTTCACTACCCACCATCTCTATGGAGTCAATGAGAATCCTGGAAATGAACATTGCATCTTTCACTTGCCCTTCACAGTCAACCGCCCTCAAAAACATTGCCCCCTTGGGGGACACTGCAATAACATTAATCAATGGACGGTTTTTGCAATCTTTCCATCCATCGGAAACAATAGATACACCTGTTTCAACCCAAGAATCTCTAATTGGTTTTAGTTGGGCCTCTACATATTTCCTCTCTTTTTGCAATAAGGTGGTACGCACCTTTTCATACCCAGGACTTGTGAAATCAGGAGGTGCACTATTTATTGCTGACACCATGTCCTTCCAATATGGTGATCTCACCAAGTTGAATGGAAGACCATTGGCATAGAGGCAACGTGCAATTTTTTCTTCAGCAATATCTCTTGCCTCCATTTTAAATGCTTTCTCTAATGGACCTCTCTTGCGGGTGGTGGTTTCTGGTTCTTCATCTTCTTCTTCCGTAGAGGGTATAGACAAGAAGGGATGTCTAGAGGGCCTAACTATCTGATGAGTGGGTAATGTTTGTTTTTTCTTCCCGGAACTATAACTAGTTTGTTTTCCTCTTGCAATTGAATTGTCGGCATCTTCTTGTTCTTTTATAAATCCTGCTATTTGTACAGTAGATAACCCCTTCTTATCTGGACCCACACACATGTTAATCCCTTTACCACCAGGGCCCATAAAATGAAGTTTTACTCGGTAGTAGGAGCTATTATATTGTGCATTGCAAAAATTACACTTCCAAACAAACCCCCCACCTCCAGGAATTTGTGAAATTCGTGTGGTATGTCTCCATAAAGGAGATCCTTTATCAATTTTAAACTTTTGGCTTCCATCCCCACCCACTGAACTTTGACTACTTGCCATTGTTGCAATCTATAAAAAAAATGAAAAAAAAATATATATATTTGAAAAACTTCTTCACAAACTTGAAAAAATTCATCAAAAACTAAGAAACTTAAAAAAAATCATCAAAAGATTGAAGAATAGGGTTTAAATGCATACCTTGAACACTTAAATCTCCTTTGTAGAAGCTATTTGCCACTCCACAATCGATCTCCTTCAAATGCAATCACCTCCCTTCAAAATGCTAAGATGGACACAAATTATGGAGAGAGCAAAATGAGAGGTAAAAATGAAATGCTTTAGTGTTAAAATGCCTCATATTGGGTCATTTTAGGGTTTTGTAGCAAAATAGAAATTAAAAAATTGCTTTTTATTCACTTTTGGGCCCACTTTTGAAGTGTTGGGCCGTGGGTTCGCAGGGGTTCGCCCGGGTACGTGGCTGGTACCCCCGGGTCCGCGTACCCAGCGCGCACCCGGGCGAACCCACAGGGCTGGGCACGCACCCTGTGCGTACCCAGCGCGTACCCACAAGCGAACCCGTACCGGGTTCGCACCCGAACCGGGTTCGAGGCCTGTGGGTACGAATCCGGTAACACAGCTTTTAGGGTTTGAGGGTGTTTACTGATGAACCCTAAGAAGCAGTCCTCACATGGCCAGGATGGACACAAAAAGTAAGGATTTCAGAGTTCATCAGAAGATCCGTCAAGTTGTAATGCAGGAAACGTTTCACAATCATGGAGGCCATACATACGCTACTTTGTTATTTTAAGTAATGGCTAACTCCAGCAATTGTTATTTCAGTGATCTATTTCCAAGTGAGGATGAGGGCCTCTGCTTAGGTCAATTTCTTTAGTTTTTATTTTATTATTTGTTTATGATTAGATTTGTCATAAAGTTTATTTATTTTCAGATTTTCAGCAGCCTTTAGGTGTTTTGCTTTAAAGCTCATTTTTTGAGACAAAATAAAGATTATTTTTATGTCCCAAAGATTTGGCATTTGTAACCTATAAATAAATATTTTGAGCACATAAACTGGAGAATGATTGTGGAAGTTATGCTTATGCTATAGAAATTGTTGTTCAAGTTGGTTCACCTCTGTTTATATTTCCATAGATTACATTGAAAGTGAGTAACTTTGTCAAGCATCTTTGTAATGAAGTTGTTCATCTAAGTGGTAGCTTTGTATGCAGCTTGGCAATTGAATTCTTCAATCGTGTGATTGTTCTTTGTTTAAATTGTTATTCTTTCAGAATCTTGTTTGCATTGCATAGTGTTGTGACCTTTTTCACACATCGCCCCATTCAGATGGGGACCCCCTAATTTTTGCTCCATTCCGGTCTTTTGGCTTGGGTTTTCTTCTCTCTCTCTCGCTCTGTCTCTTTTCTGGTGGGGGGGTTGTGTCCGTCATTGAGCTTAAACGCAAAATATTGGCCAAGTCTGAAATTAGGGTTTTGAACTTTTCTGGTCAATTCAAGGTCAAGTAGAGTCAGTAAATTGGAAATTGAACTTAACGTTGTTGTCAGCAGACATCCAGCAGGCCTCCAGCCAAATTTCATAAAATTCCGAGTACTTACTATTTTTAGTAAGTGTGAAATTGCAGGCAATTTGTCAACATTTTCGAGATTCCAACAGTCACACCACACTCAGAGTATATCAGGCTGCTCGCGTGCAAAATTTGAGCGAAAACCGACGACTTACTATTTTTAGCAGTCTAGCTTCCGGAGCAAATTTCAGGGTGCAGATGCAGAGTTTTTCTTTGCATGTCTGCATATTCCTTCTGGGTTTTTCGAGACCTTCGCAATGGTATAACATGCAAGACGAGACGACTACTTTCGATTCAGCCTTCCGAGGCTATTTTTAGGGTTTGCATGTCGAGGTTTCTTTTGCATGTCGTGATTCGATGGGTTTTTCAAGAGCGCGATGGTGTGACATGCAAACGGAGATTCCCACTCGCCAAGGAACTTGCTATTTTAGCGTGTGTCCCGGCACCGCCACCCGCCAGCAGTGACCACGAGCGCGCGAAATGAAGGAAACGAGATCTTTTGATACGCATGCAATGCAAATTAGGGTTTCCAAATGAGCCTAAAAATAGGCATCAAAAGTCAAAATCTTCAAAATCGGTAAAACCATCGCGACAAGATTCTTCAGGCTATCTGGTGAAATTTCAAGTCAAGCGGAGCACTTACTATTTATAGTAAGTCAGATTGGAAACAGGCTAAAAATAGTAAATTGACTGCATGCATCAGTGCCAGCCGACAGGTCACGTGGTGAGGAGCGCCTCATCGAAATTTCAAGTCGATCCGAGCAATGGAGCTATCAGAAACAAGAGCTTACTATTTATAGTAAGCCACCTTCAGAAACAGGCTAAAAATGGCAGGCTTGCTCAGAATGGCAGTGTCAGCAAGGTAATGGAGTCACGAAGATCCAGTGTTTAAAATTTCAAAGCAATCTGAGCCTCAGAAGTGTGAAAAATTGAGGAGCTTACTATAAATAGTAAGGCGTGCAGGAACTAGCAAGGACGAGGAAAAATAGCTAAGTCAAGATGCTCATCCTTCACACATAGTAAAATGCGCCTTCTTCAACAGACATAATGCTTGAAAATTTTCTAAGCGTTGAAATTCATCCTGCAGCAGGGGCAAAATGCGCCCAACTTGAAGAGAGCTCAGGAAGGTTGAAAAAGTTTCTAAGGCAAACGAATATCCACCTCCACTGGCAAAATGCGCCCAAGGAGAGAAAAAGTCAAAATGGTCAAAGGAAGTCAATGTTTTCATCCTGCAGGAGGTGCAAAATGCGCCCAATTCATGCCATGTGAGGACAAAAATGAGAAGCTGAAAAGTCACAAGGAAAGGCGTTAGAAAGTTATCCTCCTCCACTAGTAAAATGCGCCCAAGTTCAACAAGGAGGAGTGAGCAAGCAAAGTCAAAGGTCAACAATTTTTCATCCTTCATGGGGTACGAAATGCGCCCAAAGGAGAGAAAGGTCAAAGAAGTCAACGAGTTTTATCCTCCTCCCATGCCAAAATGCGCCCAAGGGAAATTGATAGAAGTTAAAAAAATTTCTAAGTGTCGGATATCCTCCTCACCCCTCTAAATGCGCCCATCTTCCTCCTAGGTGGAAATGCGCCAAGTTTAGAAGAAGTCAAAGAGGGTCAAAGATTTCCATCCTCCTTGCATGCTCAAATGCGCCCAAGTGCATGCATGTGAAGACAAAACCAATGGCATGCAAAGAGACAAAACGTATGCATGCAAGGAGGGAATATTCCAAATGAGTTGAAAGGCAAGTTTTAAAATCCACTTCATAATGCAAATCCGCCCAAGTGTAGAAGCTGGTCAAAGAGTCAAAGGCGTTGGAAGAAGTCTCATCCTCCAGCACATGCAAAATGCGCCCATCCTCCTCTATGCCTCAAATGCGCCCAAAGTTGAAATGTGAAAGGTAAATAAAGGTAGTAAATAAGGTAAAGGTGGGTGAAAATTCTCTTCAAGGCGTGGTGAAAGAGTGATGAATGCTAGGCGTGGATTTGAATATTCCTCTCAAGTGTGCTACATGCGCCAAGGTGGTGGGAGTCATAAGGTGTTAGAAAATTTGCTAAGGCGTGGAGAAGTGATGTGTGTTGGAAAATATTTTAAGATGATGGAAATAAATTAAGGCGTAATTTTAAAATTCTTCTAAGTATGCTAGGCGCCTAGGATGATTTTAAAATTTCTCTAAGGCGTGGGAATATTTTCCTAAGTGTGGAGTGAAATGCAAGTGGCAAGTAAAGATAAAATGTACAAGGCGCCTCTGTGAATGAAATTTTTCTAAGTAAAGATGATACTTCTCTCGCTGGCAGGCAAACAAAATTTTCTAAGGCAAAATTTCCAGAGAGATTCAAAAAATTTTCTAAGGAAAATTTCCAGAGTGATTCAAAAATTTTCTAAGGCACAAAATGTTTTCTCCCTTAGAAAATACGCCTAAGTCTGGAGAGGTGGTGGATTTTTCCTTGAAGCACAGATGAGTCGCCTGAGGTGAAGTCAGTGACTGCCAGCTTCACGAGGTTAATAAAAAATTTCCAAGTCAGAGCAAAATTCTCAGAGGAGATCGAAGGACGAGGACAAAATTGTTGAAAGAATAATTTTCTAAGGTTCAAAATTCAGAGAAATAAAATGAACCCGTTCGTTGTGCACCCATGGGTTCGATGCGTTCTGGAGAAAATTTTCTTCTAGGTATCGAAGATTATCGATGAGGAGTTGATTTCAAGGTCTTCCACAACTTGTCGAGGATTTTGGGATGAAGATTTTAAATGGGCACCAGGTGATGAATTTCATAAGGGAAATTTGAAAATTTTCTAAGGTAAAAATGAAGAAAACGTGTTTTCAAGGTAAAATTCTTCAGAGGATGAATTTGAAAGGAACTACCTAGGTGAATTTGCTTCAATCCCTCGTGAAGATAGTTTACTTGAGCCAGAAATGAATAAAATCGAGGTTATCGGAGCTCCAGCAGGTGAAATGAATTTCTCAAGGATGAAGTTTATCTAAGGCATGAACTTGAACACAAAGTTGACGATGAGCCCTTGAAGATCAAAGTGCTAGAATCAGGTGAGTAAGTTGAATTTATATTATGAAATGATCTGATCCCCTTCTCCTTGCTTGTTTTGCAGGAGGAATGTCGAGGCCAAACGATGATGACTTAGTGTGATGACTTGAAGTGGAAGCACGAGGAAGATGAGTTTCAATCTCGAAGGAGAAAAAGTTGCAAGAAAATGACTAAGTGTTGGGACTTAGTATAACTCAAAGTGACGAAGATGAAGACCCTCAAGTGGAAGAAATCAAAGGACAACGCCAAGAAAGAAGAATCGAGAACAGTGTGAACACGTCTACAAATGGAATCTTCTAGAAGGATGATGGTGGACATTATGGCGCATTTATTACCCCACTCTCCTCTGTGGCGGTTTTTAGGGCAATATTATTTAGGGCTAAGGTGGCACGATTCTGGCCACTCTATTGATTGTAACCCTAGCCGTCTTTTGGGACTTGGCTAGCTATATAAGGGGGAGTCCCCCTCATTTGTAACTCATTAGATTAGACATTGGAGTAGTAGACATTGAGAGAGTATTAGCATTAGAGTTAGATAGTGTAGCATTGTAGAGCATTTTTGCATAATTTGGAGAAGAGAGAAAGTTTTCCCTTTGAAAACTTTTGAGGAGATTGTTGTGTAACACATTTTATGATAATAGATCTTTTCATTGATGATGAATTCGCCTTGTCATGAAATGCTAGCAAGGTTTCTTCTTCCTTTCGTATCCAAGTAGCTTAAATTCATGCAAGTAGCTTACTTTGGTGTGTGGTGTTTCATTGAGATAGCTTCGCTTTATTCCATACCACTAGCGGCTTGTTGATGATAAGTTCGCCTTGTGTGGTCAACTGGACATTATCTTGAGTTTAACTTCGGTTGTGATTTATATGCTTATATGCGTCGTTGTGATGGTGTATGCATGTTAAAGTCATAATTTGAACATCTTTTGCTATTTCCCTTGAAGATTGCACCGATTTTGCTGAGGCTGTCCGACGGAGGCTAGGTGAAATCCGGTTGAAGTCTATTGAAACGAAGCTCCACATATCCTGCATTTAGAGTAGCACATAAACTTCTTAGGCCCTACACCCTTTAAATTCAGTTCATTTCCGGTTAGAATTAGGAAACTTGCGCTCACCTGCCAAATCATTTGAATCACACGAAAGCCCTTAATCTACTGTTTGTTGTTAGCCGTCGAACAATTGTGTAAGTCCCCTTGACATACCAGCAATATCACATCGAGCCAAACTGAGCCTATTCGCACTCAAGGAACCTTGGAGTTGAAAGTATGATCTTACTCGCAATCTTAGCATGCTGAATACTTTGTTCAAGAGAGGATAGAGCGTCCGTTGGGAGACTTTATTCTGTGTTGGTGCGGTCTCAAAAACCACGTCAACACATAGTTGGTCTCTGATTTGGCCAGCTGGAAGGCGTCATTTCTGTGTGTTTAGATTAGCTATTTCATCCTTAAATAGCTAAAAATCCCATTTGCAAGTCATAGCAGTTAACAATCTAGTGCTTTAATTTGAGGCAAAAACACACATACTTTTTTTTTTTCTTAATGCAAAATCCCATTTGAGAAACTTGTATAGTGTACATACTTGTATATCTTATCTATAGTTTTTAGTCTACGATAAAAGTATCTTAGGTTTAGGTTAGTTTAGATCTAGAATAGCTTTCCCTCTGAACTTGAAGAGAGATTTTACCTCACTAATTGTTCCATTTTGCGGTATCTTACAAAAGCCAAATTAAAACACCATCACATTAAACATTCTAAATAGCTGAACTCAAATAACAACAATATCTACACAATATTGAATAATGAACATTGAAATTTGAAATCCAAAATTGAGTGGAACATTGAAATATGAATATGAAATTGTATATATGAAAAAATGAGTGCAATTAGCAATATTATCAATTATCATAAAATAAATGTCTGAAAATGATCCATTTTTGTGTTTTTTTAATTTTACAGTGTATCTTTTAGTTATTTTTCTGAAACAAGAGTTGAAATGGGGAACTTTAGGATGCCCCCAACAAATGAGGAATGTCCTTGAGTGTCTCAAGGACATCTAGACATCCCTAAGTACCCCATTTCCCTCCTCACAAAAAAAGGGAAATGTCCAAGGGGTATCAAAGTATTTCTTAAATGTCCCTTGGACATGAGAAAAAAGTTTTAAGAGAAAGGAGACACAAGGGAATATCCCCTCTACATCCCCATATCTTGAAATGCCTAGGACAGCCCTAGAGGGCAGGAACACACCCAATGGTATATTGTTGAAAAAAAATTATGCTTTTGCACATGAGAAGTACAAGGGGCACACATTATAATTATGTTTAAAATTCAATCCTTTCTTGTCAAAAGATCTTTTGCTTTTCTTCAAATCCTTCATCCCAAATCAAATTGGACAAAAGGGGAAGATATTGTACCTTTTGAAGTTCTCTAGTTGTGATGGGGTAGCCTGTTCAAGGGCCAATGGTTATGGTTCTCATTTGGTGGTCTCAATGTCAACTTGATTAGTTTTGGCTTCTCTATGCATTGATTGAACCATTGAAGGTTTCTAACTTTTTAATAACATAGAGGCTCTTTGCCCCTCAAATATTTGTTTCGGAGTAAGGTGGCATGTCAAGTAGAATCATTGAGGCTACACAAGGATGTGTCCCCAGCTCTAAAACCTTGGTACCTATCCCAAACACCATTTCCAAAATGGCCATATGGCAGGGGATGTCCACTTGCCATCCCCAACTTTTTGCAAAACCTAAAATATCCTCAAGGAATCAAAGAAACTTGCAAAACATCAATGGAATGTTCAGTCGACCCAAGACGAATAGGGACATCTAAGATATCCGTCAACCATCTTAAGGGCATCCAAACATCCTAGACATGAAAAAGAAAATTGTTTTGTTATAATTTTTTAAATGATTATAAACGCATAGTATAGGCCCCCACAAGCACTACAACAAATAGGCCTTGGATGGCCCGAAGTTGGATTGGCACAAGCTGCCCATCCCACAACTCCCCACCATCATTGTGTAGGAATCAATGTGATTTGGAGCTGCATAGCATGAGGGTTGAGTGTGTATATTTTTCTCTAATGAGATTGTAAAGGTGCAGCGTGATATAAGGCAGTGTGGCAAGCACCTACTCAATATGATGGAGCACAAATATGTAGACTTGCATAACATGACATGAATCTTTCTATCACCTCCAATCTCAATATCCATCTGTAGAAACTCCTAGATATTAAGCAAGACAAAGTCGGAGTTGATCCCAAAATCGACAATGGAGGTGGCGGTGTGGGGGAACTACCCTGTGATGAGCATCTTGGCTGCCAAGAACTCAAATAGGAAGAACAGAAAAGTACACCATAATTACCATCATTCAAGAAGAAAAAAGACATTAAATTATGAGAAATTAAAATCCCAAAGATATATATAAAATGAGATATTAAAAAGATATAAGCATATAAGGATACTTTTAATTGTGTTTTTTCTAATTTATTATCCTGCATACTTGTAAAATACTGGGCATCCATATATATTAATTTCCTACACATATATTTTTATACACTGCCATCCCCCAGCTGGTCCCCAAAAATGCCACCAAAGACTGCCATCCTCGAAACATTTCCTGCTGACCCCTGCCGTCTCCATCCTCAAAATGCCATGGAAGATAGCAGTTTAAAGAAAACCCCATGTCATCCATGAGTATGATACACTGTTACTTACCAGAACAGTTTTAATCAGCACTTCCAGCCAGTGCCCTGGATGCATTAGAAAAAATAAGTCATGGTTTGCATCCCAGGAAATATACAAACACCCAGTCTCTTTATCTTTTTAATAAATTTTGGAATACAAATGCTAGCAAATTCTTCTCTTTGGCATATTGAGGGTCCTGTATTCGATATCAATTTTTTTATCATCAGATGCTGGACTTTGTGCTGTATTGTGTAGATTATGTTGAGAGGATCCCAATCACTGTTAAACCTAAGTTCACATGGATTGCTATTCTTTCCTAAAGTGATTTTACCCTTGTGACCTAATTCTTTGTATTGTCAGTGAGATTTAATGGTATAAGCAGTGCAAATAGATGATCCAACTACAGGATTCAATTGAGATCCTGACTAGCACATTCTAGTGATAGCCAAACAACTGATGCCCGTTAATTGAACATTCGGAATGTTTCACTGCACAGAATGGATAGTTTTCGAACAAATATTTTAAGTTCTATCCCTTATATTCTATGAGAAGAATCTGTCAGGTTGTTGGTTTTCTTAATTTTTCTTTCAATGACCAGATCAGCAGGCATTTCAATTCTCAGGAAATGAAAGATAAAATAGTGAACATGGAGTGAATATAAATAATAAATTAATTATTGTTGTAGTTGAATCAGCTTATGAACATGGATTCAATACTGTTTCATCTACACGAGAGCATATACTTGAAAAACATTCCCAGTCACCTCCAAGATATCTTTCACAAAAATCAGTTCACTTTTGAAAGAAAAGTAGAATTAAAGGATTTTCTTTTTATTTTTATCTTAATTTTCAAATTCTTAATAAAAGATACAGGATCAAACTCAAAATTACATATATATTTATTCCTAAATATCTCTAAAAAAGATGGTCAAGTTAAATTGGCCCTTCTGGTCATACATCAAAAATTCCAGAACAGGATAAAAGCATAATACTGTGAAGTCTGACAAACATTGATGGTCTATACTATTTAGACAAATGCTTTTCTTTATGAATTACCATACTCACCACAAGAGCAAGAGTCTGGACCTTTGGGTTCTTGTTCCCAAGGCGTTTCTTAGCAGCTTTCAGAACATCCTTTGCTTGTCTGCTCCATCAAAACCAAATAAGTCCCAACCAGCATAAATTAGCGATACTATAATTTTCAATAGGTAATGTGAATACAAGAAATGAAAAGGCATGTTTAGTTTAAGTATCCTAGGAAAAACTCTTTGTAAAAATATGGCAAAAAGTGCCTCAAGGAGTAAGACTAAGATTTCCAATTCAATTAATGTATTAGAAGAGGGGAACATGAATATTTCTTTTTTTACTGTATATAGATTATATTGTAA
The DNA here is from genome assembly GCA_007258455.2 of Sequoia sempervirens. Lineage (NCBI taxonomy): Eukaryota > Viridiplantae > Streptophyta > Pinopsida > Cupressales > Cupressaceae > Sequoia > Sequoia sempervirens. Next base: position 10,091 of record VDFB02260837.1, on the reverse strand, counting down.
AAGCAGATGAAGCAAGAGAAGCATCCTTATTTCAATAATTAAAAAACAATACCCTGCTTGATTACAGAGAACATTTCATTAAGACATACAAATGCTTTATCATATGTTGATGCATATATAAATAAAAATCTCTTTAGTACAAACTTTTGCACAAACTGCTATTCTTGTTTCAATAAAAATGGTTATTTATGACAGAAACCATTCCAGACATTATATTAATGAAATGCTTTATTACGACAACCAAAAACACAGAGAGAGGAAGTTCTCAATCCATGTTACATTTACAAGGCATATCCATGTTTGAACATCACCAAAACCTGCCTGCAAACCAAACAATGAACTACACCTGCCTCAAAATCGCCTATTCTGGGTAATATTACATGCAAAGGCAGAATAATATGTAAGTTTCAAAACTGGATGTTATGGATCCTGTTATAATGCTGGCTTAAAAGTTCACTATCAATGGTTGTTGGAAAGTCCTGACCCTGAACTGATTTATAGTTTGCAGAAGTTACTTTTTTATTTAACAGCGGAAGAGAAGCCATCCCAATGTTCAAATGTTAGATATCTTGACACAACATCCGAAGAACCAAACCAAGATTTTCTATCCCAGCCATGTTTTTGTGGACCTCAGTATAATGAATGATAGAATTAAGGGCTTCATGTCAGTTATTCCGCTCTAATGCACCATATATAAATGCCCTTGCCAAAACCCACCTAAAGCCAACTCAATATTGGGCACCTTATCCAAAGTCACAAAAACTCACGAATACTTCCCAGTTTCAAAAGTATCCATTTCAAACTAACACTGGCTGCAGTTTTGTGTTGATTGAGTACTGACCAACTGAGATAGGGGATGCCCACCAATTCTCAAGAGTCCAGACTTGCCACATTGGCCACTATTTTTCCTTCATAAGAGTTTTGGCTGGTTTTTCAATATTTACTATTTTTCCAAGCAGTGTAACCAGACTCACACTTGGCAGACTCGGAAGGCTGATTGGTTCAGACTTGAATTTGGCAAGGAAACTCAGCAAAACTTGGAATTTTTAAAAAAGCATGATACATAGATTTTTACAACAAAAAAATGATATATAGAAAAACTCAAACCAAACTTGCTCAAACTCACTGAGTCTAGCAAATAAAGGCAGTAGACCTCATTTTGGCATGCTTGGATTGGGAACCAAAAGACTCACTGACTATTCAATGAGTATTGTAACATTGGTGCCAAGTATGAGAACAATAAATCACCTGCCTCGGTGAGTACAAGTATTGCAAGTTTGAGCTAATCCATGCCCCTATTTGGTACCTTACAAAGACCAATGACAACCCAAATTTTCTATGTTACCGGTTCACTGTCTTAAGGCCCAAGGTCTTGGTCTGGTCCGACCTGGGTCCAGTCCCCTATGGGTTCGGACAGGGTCTGGCCCACAAACTATGGGTCCGTCCTGGCCAAACCCAGGCAGACCCAAGCCATCTTTGGGCATTTTCGACATTTTTTTTTACCTTTTAAATTTTATTTTATTTTTAACTTAAAAAAAACCCATTTCTCCCCCCTAACCCTAAAATGATGTCCGCCATGAAGGTTTGTGTGGCTTTGAAGGTCTTAATTTGGGTCTTATTGTGAATGTAAAATGATGTACACCATGAAGGTTTGTGTGGTTTCGGAGGTCTTAATTTGGGCTTGGTGGCAATGGCTTCGCCCCTCGACCCCACCCTGTATCGCAATAGGGAGCATGCCAGGGGAACTGCCCCTCAACCCTGCTGGGGGCGTTGCCCCCTATTGTGACCTTTTCACACATCGCCCCATTCAAAATAGGGACCCCTAATTTTTGCTCCATTCTGGTCTTTTGGGCTTTGGTTTTGTCTCTCTCTCTCTTTCTATCTCTTTTATGATTATCTGCCTTCCAAGGACGTTCCCGTCTGCGAGCTTAAACGTGAAATTTGGCCAAGTCTGAAAATTAGGGTTTCCATCTCTCCTGGCCAATCTAGGGTCGAACAAACTGAATAAATTGAAAATTGAGATTAACATTGGTGTCAGTATGCTTCCTGCAGACTCTCAGCTAAATTTCATCAGATTCCAATCACTTACTATTTTTAGTAAGTGTGTAATTCCAGGCGTTCCTTCAGCATTTTTGAAGTTTTAATAGTCACACTGCATTCAGAACACATCGGGCTGCTCACTGGCAAAATTTGAGCTGAAACAGACAACTTACTATTTTTAACAGTTCAGCTTCCAGAGCAAATTTCAGGGTTTATATGCAGAGTTTTTCAGCGCATGTTGGATGATTCCTTCTGGGTTTTCGGAGACCTTCGCGATGGTATAACATGCAAAGCAAGATGATAACTTTCAAAGTTCAGCCTTCCGAGGCTATTTTTAGGGTTTGCATGTCAGGGTTTTCTTTGCATATCTGCATATTCTTTATGGGTTTTTCGAGAGCTTCGCAGTGATATGACATGCAAACAGAGATAATCACTTATTCAAGAACTTACTATTTTTAGCAGATGCATTCTGGCAGCCACCTCCCAGCACTTCAGAATCACAAACTGATCGCAATGCAACAGAAACGAAGACAAACAAAGGTCATTTGATATGCATGCAAGATGAATTAAAGTTTCCAGCTTCGGGACCCAAAAAGAGGGGTAAAAAGTCAGAATTTTCGAAAACCAATGTAAACCACCACGATCAGCATCTTTCAAGCTATCCGCTGGTAAAATTTGAAGGCAAACAAAGCACTTACTATTTATAGTAAGTCATTTCAAAAACAGGCTAAAAATAGTAAATCAACGTCAGGCGCCGGTGTCAACAGACAGGTCACGTGGTGAGGAGCGCATCATTTGAATTTCAAATCAATCGGAGTTGTGGAGGTCTCAGAAGCGAGCATTTACTATAAATAGTAAACTACCTTCAAAATATGCTATTTTTAGCAGGCCAAGTCAGAATAGTAGGTGCCAACAAGCTGACAGAGTCATAAAAATCCAGTGTTCAAAATTTCAAAGCAATCTGAGCTTCTGAGATATGAAAATTAAAGGACTTACTACTTATAGCAAGGCATAAAGAAGCTGGCGAAGGCAAGAAAAAGTGGCTAAGTTTAGGTTTCATCCACCTCCACAGGTGAAATGCACCCACTTCAAGCTAATAGCCAGGAAAATCTTTAAGTGTTTGAAGACTCGTCCTGCAGACCCCTTGATATGCGCCCATGAAGGATGAAAATGTTTAAAAGGTATAAAGTTCATCCTCTAGCCTAGACAAAATGCGCCCTCACATGCATGATGACTTGAGGAGAATAAAAAATTCTAAGGCAATCCTCTTATCCTCATATGCGCCCATGCTTGGAGGGGTCTAAGAAGTCAAAGCTTGGCGTTGAAAATGTTTATCCTCCTCATGCCTCCATTTGCGCCCTCTTCAAGTGGATGATTTTAAAAAAAAATTCTAAGTATGAAAGTTCATCCTCCTCCTATGGCAAAATGCGCCCATGCTTGGGAAGCTAGAGAAAGTCAAAGAGGTCAACGTGTTTCATCCTCCACCACCTTGAATATGCGCCCATCCAATTGACATACCAGAATGCGCCCACTACAAGTATGAGAAAGGAAGTCAAAAGCGTTAACTCCTTCATCAAGTGTAAAATGAGCCCAAATGAGGGCATGTGAGGACAAAAAGAAAGAAGCTCAAGGGTCACATAAGTGTTATATCCTTCATGACTTGTGAAATGCGCCCATCCTCTACTATGTTCAAATGCGCCCACACTTAAGGAGGAAGTCAAAGGTCAAAGATGAAACTCGTCCTCCTCTACATGCAATATGCGCCCATCCTCTTCTAAGTGCTAAATGCGCCATGTAAAGAAAAAGTGTTGAGGGTAAGGTGGTAAACAAGGTAAAAGGGGAGATGAATATTTCTAGGCGTGGGAATTTAAGAGAAAATATATTCCTCATGAAGTATCAAATGCGCCCAAGACATAAGGTGGTGAATAAAATATTCTCCATGATATGTGCTTTCAAGGAAAATTTTCTAAGTGAGTTAATTAAAATTTCCCACCACTGGCAAATGATTGAGGTTGAATAAAATTTCCTAAGGCAAAAATTTCAAAATGCTAAGTGATTTAAAATTTTTTCTAAGGCACAAAAATTTCTCCCTTAGGAAAAATACGCCCAGACATGGAGGATGATAGAATTTTCCTAGACGTGGATGAATTTGCCTATGATGAAGTCAGAGGATGTTGGCATTGCAGGGTTGATAAAAATTTCAAGTCAGAGCAACAAAGCATTCACAGAGATGAAGAACGGGATTAAATTTCATGAGGAATTATTTTTCTAAGGTTCAAAATTTAAAAATTTAAATGAACCTGTTCGTTGAGTACCCATGGATTCGACAAGTTCTGGAAAAAATTCTCTTCTGGGTATTAAAGATTTTCGACGAGAAGTTGATTTCCAAGTCCTCTACACTTCGCCAAGGCCTTCAGGATGAAGAATTTAATTGGTGCTCGAGTTATGAATTTTCTTAAGGGAAATTTTAAAGTTTTCTAAGGCAAATTTGAATAAAATGTGTTTTCAAAAAGAAGAATGCTTCGACGATGAATTTGAAGCGAATTGCCTAGCTATTTTTGATTGAACTCTTCACGGGATAAAATTTCCAAAGTTAGAGATGAATGCAATAAAAAATTTGAATGATAGAGCTCCAGCTGGTGAATAAAATTGTTTAAAAGTGAATTTAAAGTAAACATTTTTGAAAGTAAATTAAAATGCTCCAGTCAAAGTTGAACTTCTAGAAAGCCAAGATTCCAAGCGTCGGATGACAAGTGTTGCAAATACCAGAGGAGGGAAATTCGAATTCTTGAAGAGAAGTAGTGGAGATTTAATGCACTAGCTAAACTTAGCCTCTTTCTAGGAGTCGATTTTCCTATAAGAGCTGAGTGTTTATTCATTTCTTTTCACAACTGGAGGAATTCGAATTTGCTCTAAGACTGAAGCTGAGTTGAGTGTGAAGATTGAAAGTTGATGTGGCTGCAACTGTTGAAGAAGTTCGAATTTTTGAAGGAGTTTATTGCTGAAGCTGAAGTCTGCAATGCAAGTGATACATTCGATTTGAAAAGAAGAAGGTGGCCGAAGTTCAAATCTGAAGTTGCTGAGGTACGAATTTCAAAAAGTGAAGTTGCTGAAGCTAAGAAAGTACGACTTGAAGAGGTTTGAAGTTGCTGGGAGTGTGAAATCTAGTTGCTGATTGAAGTTGTTGCAGCCAAAGTGTAAATCTGCTAAGTCTCTTGAAGTTGTTGAAGTTTGAAGTCTGGAATTGTTGAAGCAAAGTTGGGTGATTTTCTATAAAGTTGGAGTTGGTGAAGCTTGCTTGGAAATTTTTCTAAGTATTCACAGTTTGAAAATCTGTTGAAGGAGAAGTGAGGTTTGCAAATGAGAAATAATATTGCAACTTCTTGAAGTCGACTGGCAGCCCTGTATGGTATTTTATTTGTTTTTCTAAGTTAATTTACTGATGTATGTTTATTGTTGTGCAGATGGCTGAAGTAAGAGCAACCGGCAAAGACAACAATGGTGCATCCAAGCAAGCTGTGATCAAGAAGCTGAGCAAGCCTTTCATGCCAGAGTCAAAGTTCACTTCAAAGTTGGCCAAGCTTGCTGACACGAATTTGGTCTCTTTCAACTTGGAGACCTTCAAGAATCGAATGCTGGGAATTGGTAGCCATCAACCTTCGGCTACTTCACACAACATCATTCGAAGTGGATTATATGCAGCTGCTGGTTTCCCACCAGCTATTCAGTGTTCGGAGCTGATGATGGAGTGCGCCAACTACTATGAGAAGGATCACAGATCAATTATGTCACCGGATGGTCAAGTGCTCGCCAACCTCACCTCTGCTGCTATTGGTGAAGCTTTTGGAATTCCAGCACACAGGAATATGATTTACAAATCAAGAGAGCGAGCTGAACAAATGTATGCTTCTGCATTCGAGAGATGTACAAAGACAATCAATACTCGTTGGATGAGCAACCCCAAGCCCTCTCGTACGAAGCTACCAAGACAAATTATAGCAGATGACTTGAAGCAGGAGTACTGTGATCTTATCATGATGCTGAGGAGAGTTGGAGGTTGCCCGCAAGCTTTTATTTTTGAGCCATGGATGTTCTATTACATCAACCTCGTGCTGGAAGGAAAGGAGTACGTTAACTGGGCTGCAATGATCAGTGACAATTTGCACGAGCAGCTCCTGAGTTTGAGAAGAACAAAGACATTCTACATGGGCTCTTACATCATTTACATGCTGGCCCGTATGACGAAGTATAGAGGGATTTCATATAAGGAGCCCATTGGTTGTGGTTCTCACCAATTCAAAATTCATGAGGCTTGTCCACAGCTGCACTTGACAAGTACTACTCATTACAAGCGTGTCATTGACGCTTTTACCATGCACATCACGAGAACACTTCAGGAGCGGATGCATCATAGGATCTCGAGGGAAGCCCAAGAATTGATTGAGAGGTATGGGTGCTGGTTTATACAATTTCCGAAGTTTTCTTATGTAAGGCTGCAAGGATTTTCTTCATACCCATATAGGTTGCCTAAGTACCCAACCAATAGAATATTATGTTAGAAATATCTAGGCAACTAGTTGCCTACGATAAGATTCAGAAGAAAAAGAAGAAAGGAGGTGTTGACTTCCCAATTGTCATGGGCAATTCAGATGAAGTATGTCCTTCATTACAGGCAGCTAGAGAAGCTGAGAGTGAGTTTTAGTTTTATCACTTTTCCTATCACACTAGCAGACAGCACTATGATCCACATAACAATATCAGATGGGTACTATCAAAAGAATTTAAACATAAGGCAAACATTGAGGATTATTGGGTTGGTGCATCGGACGAGGCTGAAGTCGGGAAGAGAATGTTCTCTAGGTTGCCAATAAGCATGATTAGGGAGTGTGAAGTCATTCCAGTACCAAACCAGGTGAGCGAGGACATGAATGTTCTCCATCCGGATTATGAGGTGGTGAGAGATACTCCACTTCCACTCCTGGATTGGTCAGAACCAGAGATTGCCGATTTGGACACTTTCCATTCCAGTCTTGACATTTACTAGAGCATGGGTTGACAGGCATGTGAGTAGATTGAAGAGTAGGTCGATTGCATTGACTTACAATTTGATGGGAGATCACAGGACACCCACCACCACTAGGAAGAAACAAATTACACGAGGTCCAGAATCTCGAAGGAAGGAGCCAGTTCGGCAGGAGCCTGTTCAGCCGAAGCCTCCAAGAGTTGTAGTTGACTCACCCACGCCATTGGAGACACGTTCTCCAAGCATACAGGAGGTTTCTTTATTTGCTAATCAAATAAATGCATCGAATCAAGTGCAAGCAGTACAAGAAGATAATCAGCCACCACGGAGAGAGTCAGTTGGCCAGAGTGTCAACGCACCTACTAGAGATGATCAGCAGGATGATGAGGGGACTGCTACTGACACTCAGTTTCAGCATGAGTTAGAGGCGGCTTTAGACGATGATGATATAGTTTCAGGAGATACTCAGCCACTTGAGGTCGATGAGCCTTGCCAGAATGATGTTGAAGTTGAACAAGTCCGTGAAGTAGAAGCACAAGAACAGCATCCATTTGTTATTCAGCATATTGTACCTGATTGGCTCAGAGATAGGATGAGAAGGAGCCCCAATGAAGAAATTGACCCAGCAATTGAGACGGAAGAGTTGTTAAACAGGATCAATGCGCCTCCACAAAAGAAGAAAGCACGAAAATTTTCAAAAATATCAACTGATGAGGATGGCTCTCGCACCCTCCATATGGCGGTGCCACAGGTTGATTGTGATCGAGACGAAGCAGTGCCAAAGAATTATGTGATCACAACTATGGAGTTAGGACACCCCACAGGTGCACAGATTGTTGAGGAATGTGATAATTCCTACCAGGCACTCAAGGACAGATTATTTAAAAAGGAAGGAAAGTATAAGAAATTGAAGAAAGAACATAGGGCATTGGTGGGATGCGTGCAGCACTTGTCTCGTCCTTGTGGGCAAAAGATACCAGCAATAGAGCTTCCAGCTAAGTTATCCAGGGAGTCAGTTAGCGGCTTGTTGGAGTTGAGAAAGATGGCACATGAGGCAAATAAATGGGTTACAGGAGTTCGTGCCGAGACAGAAAAATTCATGGGAGACCTTGCTCATGCTTTCCAACAAGCTTCCAGTATTACGACACGTATGGAGGCGGTTGATCATGCCTGGGGTGATGTTTCTATTTATCAGAGCAAAGTCATTCAGCGTCTAGAGGCATTGAGGCATGTTCCTTTGCGGATGCTAATTGATGGAGTCATTCAGGAGAATGATAGGTATGACTTTTCTAGATGGTACTCTTCAGTAATCACGGGGCATGGTTTCTTTGACGCAGCACAGGCGGATTCAGCTAGAGTTCGAAAGGCTATGACAAACATCATTGATGGAGTCCAGAACACCTTGGAGGCAATATTTGCTAGACGGCTGAATCCCGATGAGGTGACTACTGATAATTTGAGGGGTAGGCTGGTGCCTTTCTTTTCGGAGGTGAGGACCTTTGTACAAGATGACTTTGAGAACACTTCTACTTTCTCCAGCTTGATTCAAAGCACGCAAGATGCCTTAGTTGCTTGGAGAAAATCTTACACACGGCATGAGCAGTCAGTCACAGTGTTAGAATTCCAGCTTGATTGCATTCCACCTATTTCAGTTCAGGAGATTGAGGCTGTACTTGCCAGGTTCATTGAGTTTGCAGCCAAAGAGAAGGAGAATGGGAATGCACTTCTGGATGATAATCTTCTAAAAGACTGATTGTGGGCATTAATTGCCTTTACTATTTTGGGAGTGAGTGGGAATCTTTGATTCATTTAATGTACCACTCCCTATTCTGGCAGTTTTTAGGGTTAGGGCTGAGGTAGCTCCATCTGAGCCTTTGATTTGATTGTAATCTGAGTCGTCCATTGGACTGAGCTATCTATAAAAGGGGGAGTCCCCCTCATTTATAATTCATTAGAAACTAGAGATTAGAGGAGACTTCAGAGAGTAGAAGAGAGATTGATAGTATAATTGTAGCTTAGCATAGCATAGTTTGGAGGAGAAGGAAAGTTTTCCTTTGAAAACTTTTGTAAGAGATTGTTGTGTAAAACGTTCATAATAGAAGATCTTTTCATTGATGGTGAAATTTGTCTTTGTTATGGACAACTAGCAAGGTTTTTTCATCCCTTTCAATCCAAGTAGCGTAGAGTAGCTTAAAGTAGTACAATTTTCATTTCATGCAAGTAGATAGTAGCTGTGGATGTGTGGCATTGATCAAGGCAACTTCGTTTCATTCCATACCACTAGCGGCTTGCTGACGGCAAGTTTTCCTTGCATGGTCAACTGGAGCGTTTCATTAAGCTTAACTTCGATTGTAATTCATATTTTGATATGCGTTGTCCTGACGGTATCTCAATTGGATTGTAGCTTGAAAATTTCTTGCTATCCCCTTGAAGATTGCACCAACTTTGTGTAAGCTGTCCAGCGTGAGGTGGAGCAGAGTTCGATTGAAGCTGTTAAGATTGATCCCACGTCCAGCCTTAGAGTAGAATCTAGAACCTTCTTACCCTTACACTCATTTCAATTCTATTCATCTTTGGTTAGTTTTAGGAAAGCGTACTTATTGTTAAATCATTCGCATTATACAAATCCCTTCCAATCATCCATCTACTGTTAACTGCAAGTGTCTTGAACAATTGTGTAAGTCCCCTCATGAAAACAGCAATTCACAACCAACCAACTGAGGGTATTCCAAAGCATTTCGGAACCTTGGAGTTGAACGTGCGATCTATCTCGCAATCTTAGCGCACGGAATACTTTGATCAAGAGAGAATGGAGTAGCCTTCGAACAACTTTGTTCTGCTGATGGGTGCGGTCACAAAAATCACATCAACACCCCCAAACCCCCACAAGGGGCGCTACCCCCAAAACCCTGCGAAGGGTGCTGCCCCTTAACCCTGTTGGGGGCATTGCCCCCAAACTCCCATTGAATTCATTTGATTTGCCATGTACTGTCCTGTTGTGATGTTTTTCACACATCGCCCCATTGTC
>VDFB02260836.1:82551-115791 GCA_007258455.2 Sequoia sempervirens | reverse complement strand
ACAAGCTAGTTTGATATATTGGCTAAGAGGATTGCCTCCCAAAAGAGATCATAAGTAGGCCAATAAATCAGTGCCAAGGTACCATCTACCATCCTTCACCTTTTTTTTAAGGTACACAAAAAGTTAGATCAAAGGAGAATGCATTCAACATTAATAAGAGGTACTCTTTAGACACACATAGAACATGACAAAGTCACAAAACAATATGAAGTAGCATGTTGATTGGCACAAATTTCAAAATAAACATGGCTACCTAAGATAAATGGAATAACTATATGGGAGATTGAGTTAGATATCTAGACACACAAAGAAGTTGAGAACTAGGACAATCACAAAATAAAAATATTTTCTTATTGAAATTGCCACGTTGGAAGATGAATATTTTGCATAGAAGTATCCACAATTGATAAGCTTAGAGGATGATATTGATGTGAAGAGGGGGGTATGTTACACCCTTAAACCTACAATGTGTATAGGGTTATGAGTAGTTAGATATAACTAATTTAAGTTTTAATTAAGCTATATGATTATAATTATAGTCTTGCTTGGGTAATTAAGTCATTTTAGTATTATATTTAGGTATCTAAGTCAACTTGGACGACAACCAAGACATAAATAGGGTGCATATAGAAGCTAGTGGTTAGTTTAATATCATCATATTGTGATTTGTCTTCTTATTGGATACTTTTGAAGATTTTCCCCTTAAAGTGATTCATTATTCTCAAGTATTATCAAGTATTTGCAACATATTTCCTAATATATTCTTCTTTTGTGTAAGTTACTTCATTACATTTAGGTTGGTCATAGTTGAATTCATATTTTTTAAGTTTCATTTTCTATATTTACAATATTAAAAATGAATAATTTTCCTTATTTCAAAAAACTACCAAAACCCTTGATTTGGAAAACAAAATAAAGTGAAAGTAATTGAAAAAAGATAGATACTTAGAGCGTTTGATTGTGGCTAGGTGCGAAGGAAGGAGGTTGGGTTGGATATCTAATAAAATTGATACCTAGTCTCTTGGTATGCATGTATATTTGTTTTGTGGGTTTGTAACGGTTGTCACCATGGGAAAAACTAGGGTTTTATTTTTTCAAGAATATATCCAATTTTAATGGATACATGTGTAGGTTTGAGCGCCGTATCTTAAACATATGTCGGTCACCCTCAAATAGATGTCCCATTTTGTTGAGAAATTTTACCTTGATGCTTTGCCCCTTATTTCTTTCATCCTTAGAATCAAAATACAAAAACCAAAAAGCTCTAGAATGCATTCATACATAGAATTAATGGCAATGGGTGTACATACTAATTATTATTGTTATTACAAATTAAGGATAGTTCAATTGACTATGACTCGCAATAGTAACCACACCCTCCATGAATGGATTAAGGGGCATACATTTTACTAAAGTTGCCAAGTTGCCAAGGACACGATCCCCACCTCATCTTTTATGGTGTCAAGAACCTTGCACAATCCCCATCTCATCCTTTACATTATTAAGAGCCTTGTACTCAACAAAATCGATCTTTAGCAGACTTATTTAGAACCATTCAACTTCACCCACCAATCAAAAACCCTTTAACAAATAAACTAATTTTCAAATATATCATAACATTAGAAACTAACTACATATTGAAGGTTTTGCTATCAATTGATGAGCTAAAGGGGCTCTATAATGAATGGTTCATAAGACACAACACTTGTCGAAGGTTTTGCAAATGGGGTTGCAAGCTAAGCGGGCTTAACCTAGGGAAAACTCCATGGTTAAGCATGTTTGAATTGGAGTAGTACTAAGATGGGTGAGCTCCCTGAAAGGCCCAATGCTTCACCTCTATGAGCATCACCTAGATGCAATGAGTGCTAAGTGGACCATTCATTATCATGAGAGATGGGTTATTGTGAACCATTACTCATGAAACATGGGTCAATGAGTTTGACTCAAAAAACTACATAGTTAAATCCGGATAGCAATATCATAATTTGACACGCTATGGAAAATACCTCCTCCTTATTAATTAATGAGCTAAAGGGGCTCTATACTGAATGGTTCACAATGCACAACACTTCTTGAAGGTTTTGCAAATGAGGTTGCAAGCTAAACAAACTTAACCTTGGGGAAAACTCCATGGTTAAGCACGTTTGAATTGGAGAAGTACTAGGATGGGTGACCTCCCAGGAAGGCCCAATGCTTCACCTATGTGAGCATCACTTAGATGCAATGAGTGCCAAGTAAACCATTCATTATCATGAGAGATGGGTTCTTTTGAACCACTACTCGTCAATGAATTTGACTCGAAAACTACATAATTGAATCCTGATAGCAATATCATAACTACATACTACTCATTAAAATAAATAACTTCTATAAAAATTAAAAATAAAATAGAATAAAATTTTTAACGGACACAAAAGCAAAGACAATCTAAATTTTTTTTTGACCTAAATTGCTTTTAAAACTAAAATAAAAAAATCCTCCACCAAGAACCTAAATATCACGCGTTCCAAATCGACGAAATGATATTCAACTGGGGTAAAATGTTATAACGATATAATTGTTTTATGGGGAAACGAGCACCAAATTTATAAGTTCCAGTTAAAAGATAAACGTTTTAAATTTCAAAATCGATCAATTCACACTTCTTAACCCGCTTGCTTTCCCGGCTTCTGGCCATCGAAGCAGAGAAAAAAAGAGAAGTCTAATCTATTAGTTCCTATTTCGTCAGGAAATCAGTGAGAAAGAGAAGCAATGCCAAGTATACCAGCCATTGGGGAAGTCACAATCTGTGAAATTAATCGCGAGCTCTGTGAGGATTTTTACTCCCAGTTATATTTTACAAAACTGTTTATTTTTAGTTTCTTTATCAACATTTTTAATAACCTGCTTCTGATGTGGCACAGTTACTGCAAAGGATGACTTGGATTCACAGCCCACTGATGCCTATGGAAAGATTCTGGTAATTTATTGATCTTCATACATTTGTATTTATTTTATTCAAATACCCATTGCGGATTTGTAATTCTTTTTGCTGTCGGATATTTTGAAATGTTTTAAACGTACTAATTAATTCAAGCACTCATTGGAGATTTTATTTTTCTGTTGCAAGAGTTATTAATATGATTTCAAATACTCATTGCAGATATTTTTTGTTTTTATTACAAGAGTATTTTATATGTTTTGAATTTATTTAATTTAAACACCCGGTGCGGATTTCTTTTCTTTTTTAATAAGCAATGTTTATGATATGCTTTTAATTTGTTTCATTCAAATACCATTGTAGATGTTTATTGTTTTTATTACAGGAGTTTTTTATATGTTTGGGTTTGTTGGTACTCTCATAATTCATTTTCCATGTTTTAATTAGAAGAACCATTGTTTGGGTTTGTTGGTACTCTCATATTCTTAACACCATTGTTTTTGGATTGATTTATCTGCAGCCCTAAGTACATTTTTCAATATTTCTTTTCATTTAGAAAATTCTCTTGGCAGGTTGGATAGCCATTTGTCTTGAGTTTGTCTTCATTCTTGTAGTGTTGAGGGTTTTTAATTTAACAAATATAGTGAGTTGGAAGTGGGAAAATTTATTTTGTTTGCATTTATAATTTCTTGTAAAGCAGAGTGATCCGGAAGTAACATTTTCAGATGAGAAATATATATTTTTTGCAATATTTTTAAAATAACTTTGATTGTATTTTACGATATTTAGAAAGGCTTTGTAAACATGGCATATCTTTCACTAAACAATAAACAGTCTACATATGCTTTTTGATTTTGAGCTTGTGAGTGTTAGGGCAGAAATACAAATCAATGCTTATTATGATGCCCAAGTGCAAAGCTTAGCTGTTGAGAAATTCTCAACAACCTTTCTACTACACCTAATTGTGGGAGGAACCACCCCAGCAGCGAAAATGATGAAAACCCAATAGTCTCTTTGTCTCATTTGTGTATGTCCAGTAAGAGGATTCACCCTACTCAATTGGGTGTTGGCTACAAGAATTATCATCTGGCCCAACTGTTGTTAATTGTATCGATGTAGATATTTTTTGTTTTTTTAAATATGTTTGGGTGTGATTGTACTCTCATAATTCATTTTCCATGTTTTAATTGGAAAAACCTCCCTTCATGTTCTTATCACTATTGTTTTTGGATTGATTTATCTTCACGGTTCGCCCCTAAATACATTTTTCAATATTTCTTTTCATTTAGAGAATTCTCTTTGCAGGTTGGATAGCCATTTGTTTTGAGTTTGTTTTCATTCTTGGAGTGCCAAGGGTTCTATATAGTGAATTGGAAGTGGAAAAATTTATTTTGTTTCAATTTATAATTCTTGTAGAGCATAGTGATCTGGAATTAACTTTTTCAGATGAGTAATATATATTTTTTGCAATATTTTTCAAATAAATTTGATTGCATTTTGTGGGCATGTCTTCTACTAAACAATAAACAATCCACCTATGCCTTTTGATTTTGAACTTGTGCGGGTTAGTACAGAAATGCGAATCCATGCTTATTATGATGCCCAAGTGCAAAGCTCAGCCATTGAGAAATTCTCAACTACCTGTCTACTACACCTGATTGTGGGAGGAACCACCCCAGCACTGAAAATGATGAAAACTCAATAGTCTCTTTGTCTCATTTCTGTATGTCCAGAAAGAGGATTCACCCTACCCAGTTGGGTGTTGGCTCCAAAAATTGTCATCTGGCCCAAGCATTTTTAATTGTATTGATGTATAGGAATTTCTGTAAGGGTTTATTTTTTGTTTGGATCCCCCACAAGATGTTAAAATATGCATAGCAAAATCACTGTGGCTTGGGGGCAAAGTGCTGATTGGTTAACCACATAGTGTAGAGTTCTACCGTTTCTAGTGGTGGGTAGTTGTTAAAGATAAACTTCATTAAGACTCAAAGCCCTGGATTTGGCTACTTTTATATTAGCAATATTATTATCTGTTACTCTTGTACTTATATTGTATGGTGCTGCTATTTGGTTACTCATCTAAGTGTTGCTGATTAATCAAATATAACCTATGGTGGAAAGTTTTAGGAACTATGAAAATGGTGTAACAGATATAGCCCTAAAACTAGGAGGAAGAGCTTCATTGACAATCCAGATGATTAAGACCAAAAAATATAAGAGCAGCCGTCATTGTTCTAATATTCATCAAAATTGAGGGCTTAACCTATAGCAATTGTGAAAGCTATAAAACCAGTTTCCCATGCAAGCCAATATCATTCATGGAAATATTTATTTATCACTACCTCTAAAAAGTAAAAACTAACAAAGGTCAACAAATGAACAAAAAGGAAAGACAAAAATACTTGTTTTCAGGGGCCAGCAAAATGCATTTTTTTCTTCACTCACAGTGGTGGAAGTCTGCCATGTCTTCCATGATTATCTTCAGCATTCCTTCCAGTTCTTCTTTGTCCTGCATGTTTGCTTTCAGCTCTTGTTTGTGTCTCCTCCATCTGCAGAGAGGTCTGATCTATTATAAAATTTGTGGTTTGCTCATGGTAAATCATCATATCATCAATCAACTTTTTATCTTCTCCATTGCCAGACGAAACTCTTGATGCCTTATGCCCAAACTAAGTAATAGCCTCCAGCAGGTCCACTTTTGGTTAAGAATCCTTACTCTTAATATTTTTTAATATGTCCATGGACACCTCATCTTCAAGCCAGCTACCTGCCATACTGAAGTTGTCATCCACTCTTGTTTTAATTGTTTCAGCTGATGTGGCATATTGTCTGACCTCATTTTCATTCATGTAAGCTGTCCCCTCAAGGTTTCAAAACTGACTTTTGAGTTTTCTGTGAAAAGCTGTTTTTTTTTTTTTTGGGCTGCCGTGTGGCAGTGTCGGCAATTTCAAGAATTGATATAAAACAATAATTGAAGGGAAACTGCGTAAATAAATGAGAATCCATTAATATTTATTTATTTAGAACATAATAAGACAATACCCATAAGCTAGAATGCATTAATCAGATGCAAGGATGCCATGCCTCATTTTGCATGTATTTCATCATGAGTTTTGATGCTGGTTACCTGGGTGATGGTTGGTGCCTCCAAGCAAGGAAATTACAAACTCCAATGCAAGGCGGTTTGGTCTCCAGCTGGTTTGGTCTCCAGCTTACACGTGCCTTTCCTTGTGTCTTGTACGGCTTCTTGATTTCCCACGTGCCACTTGAAATCCTCTCTTTTGCAGCTTGGAAAACCACATTTCTCTTTGCAAATAGGGGTGCCTATACAATGGGACTGATCTCTGCCAAACACAAGCTTAAACCCTCTCTTGGTGTCTTCAAAATGTTACGATCTTTGGTGCTCTACCGTGTGACTTCTGTATTATTCAAATCTGCTGTTGTAAATTGAAAAAGCTGAAAGTAAATGCTAAATAAATCGCTGAATGCTCAAAGTGATGGTCTTTGTGTGAAGCCATCCATACTAGAACCCTTGGACGATCTCTCACGCCTGCAGATCCTGTCCCAATCAAGGGTTTTCATCCTCAGATCAGCTTAAAACTCCATACCTGCAACTCTGTGCTCAGGTTTTTGTTTTTGCATAATAAACTTGGATGATGGAAACAATTGTCTTTCTTTCCTTATGCATTTCCAAAACCCACTCCCAAAGTTAGGGTTTAGCTTTTTGACCAATGAAATATAAATATCTTCGTCACTTAAACCTCACGCCACCTTTGCTTTAGCACATTAATTTAATATTTCATTTTAGTCTTCAAGCGCCCCCTTCACTAAAATAATAATAAAGTGACTTAAGGCATTTCTTTTAATATAGTCACTTTATTACTTTAATATATTAAATCACTAAGTCACTTTAATAATAGAATATTATTAAAGAGAAGTGACTTAATAACTCAATAACTCCTGGCGACGGACTAGTAATGATCTCCAGAGAGTGTCCTATAACCATACCAACTGCAGGTGTGTCGTCACTGACCCTGATCTTACTATAAATAGTAAGTAGCAAATAGCAAGTCCTGAATTCCCTCAGCAAGGCACCCTAAACATCCTGTTAGCCTACAAGAACCGTAGTAATAGGCTAACCCTGTCCCTCGAACCACTGGCTAGAAAGGGGACATTACATCATGTTTCTGCTCTCTAACAAATGAAGGAATGAGAGATAAGGCATAAATGGATACAAAGAAATGTAATGCAGGTCTTCAAATATACAGAGCCAGAAGCCCTATCCAGCTTGAGGCATAGGGCACTTCAAAGAAATTGATCCTGGTGCATACATCATATTTCTGGAAAATAAACAATTGTGGAGATTATTAGTGTATGATTTTTTTTCAACTTTCTTTTGTTGAATTCCGAAGCTCAAAGATTGCCATACTAGCAGGTGCTTTCTCAAAAGAGAAACACCTGATCTCAGGAGTTCACCATGCAAGTGTTTCCTATCATGGTAAATGGGGTCTTTGGAGTCACATTACGAACTTGTCTCTTCCCTGATTCAGGTGAGTAGTGAATGATCTGCTGCCAATTAAAGAATTGTGTGTGCATACAGTTGTATTGATGAGGGTCTAATAACACTAACCAAAACACTGAAGAGTTTCAATGAGTGTTAGGAATCTCATGTGGTGTTTTTTGGATTCCAGTTTCTCTTAGCTTCAATCCATAATCATAACTACTTTTTAAAATTTCTTTTGTTGAATTCCGAAGCTCAAAGATTGCCATACTAGCAGGTGCTTTCTCAAAAGAGAAACAACTGATCTCAGGAGTTCACCATGCAAGTGTTTCCTATCATGGTAAATGGGGCCTTTGGAGTCACATTACGAACTTGTCTCTTCGCTGATTCAGGTGAGTAGTGAATGATCTGCTGCCAATTAAAGAATTGTGTGTGCCTACAGTTGTATTGATGAGGGTTTAATAACACTAACTAAAACACATTTGAAGAATTTCAATGAGTGTTAGGAATCTCATGTGGTGTTTTTTGGATTCCAGTTTCTCTTAGCTTCAAACCATAATCATAACTAATTTTTAAAATGTAAAATATGGTAGTGTTTGGACCATAGATTGAAAACATGACAACCCAAATTTTTGACTTGGGCTTCGGACTTGACAAATAAAATAAATAAATAAATACAGAAAATAAACTTAAATAATTTATGAGATGCACAAAAAATGAATTTGGAGAACACATAAGTCTGTTTTTAATAGCAGCATTACTTTGAATTGGGATTGACTTGAAAAACCAAAATTATAAGTAAAATTCAATACTTGGGATTTAATCTGGAGACTAAAAACTGCTGAGGGGAAAAATGATGTTTTTTTAATTTCAATCCAAATAAAAGGAAAAACTGTGCTTTTCCTTCCGATGCAGCTCATCTCCTGCCACCAGGCCCAAATAAGGCCTTTGAGGCCACAAGAACTTTCATGATTTTTTCATAATTTCATTGCTTTCAAGCAAATGTGGTTAAATCCTTTCAATCAGTTGACAATTGATTCACGCCACTGAGATCCTAGTCAGTAAAGACATAAATTACAAAAATGCAAAAAACCAGGGTTTATCAAGGATATACAATTTTTTTGGTGGCCGAGTCTGCAGAGAAAAATCAAGAAAAACTTGCAAGTTTCAGGTGAGTTTTGTCAAGAAAATATCAAGTTTCTCTGCGAAACTTGGTGTGTAAGTCTCTGGAAAGTTACTTCCCAGGCAGAAAAACCTGAGTTCAGTGAGTTGTTGCTGAGTATGCAATTTATGGTTTCGACCAAACAATTACAACAATCCAATTATTTGTAGTGCTGCCAGAAAATATTGTTTGTGACAATGATTGGAAGTTTTTTGCAATGAGTGTTGTAAATTACCATTGACATTTATCCTAACATAAGGATTTGGGGAGTTCAGTAATGTTAATCTTATTATTTTTGGGCGCCTGTGTATGAATGAAATAAAAGAATGTCAATAGTTGTTTGTAAGATTACATCAGTAGGGGATGGCTTTTGCAAATTGACATGTTAGAAGATCGAAATTGAAGTAATTCATATTAAAGAAACTTGGAAGCGCCTTAAAATATGTTTTCCCTGTACTTTCAAGATGGGTTCACATTTGTAATGCAACAATTTTTGTATGCCATAATTCATACTTCAGGTGATACCCTTGCTTTCAGAATAAAATAGAGCTGAGTACACATGTTATAGTTGCTCATTAAAAGTTTTTTGATAAAACACAATGCAGTTAGCAAGTAAAATTAGTAAATACTGCCAAGCATGTAGGGGTTTGTGATATCTCATGTTTTCAATATGTTTCTTGCAGGGTCTTGTTTTCCATCCAATTCATTTTCAGGTAGAGGAGGGTTTTAGCTGCGCCTCTGGAGCTCGTTTTGATCAAGAGCTAGACAGGAAAATTCCTGATGTGATACCCAGCGTAAGTGAGGAAACAGGTTCTGTACAGGAAGGAAGTTTTCTTTCAAGGAAATTCTCTGTGGTGAAAAATATCCTGGCTTATTCATTTGGACCCATATTTCCCCCTTATGATGTAAGTTATCTTGAATAACAGAATCTGTGGGTCTTCCATGCTTTATATGTAATACAGTAATTATGGTTTTTCATATAATCTTTACCAGAACTAGAAATGCATGGCACATGTCTTCAAGGCCATAGTTACAACACATCTTTGGGAAAAATGTATCTTAGCCTTTAAATACAATGTAAGAATTGATGGAATACTAGAAATATCCTTCAAATATAATAGTATTGAGAGGAAATTTTTTACTAAGTAGCTTAGCTGAAGGAATAGCCAAGAGAGAAACAACTGAAGAATAGCCAATCGAACTAAGTATCTCTGATGTCTCTGTATTTTTGCATGATTTTTTTATTGATCATTCAAGCATGGACTAGGGGTCCACTTCATTTTATATTTAAATATTGAAAAAAGATGAAGAGAATACACAGCTTGCTTCCACCCTTCAGCAGGGGGGCGAAAAAAGAAAAACTGGATTTCATAAATGTCCACCTAAGGACCCATCTTTTATTTTAATCAAGATTCCAAAAAATTTATATCAGTACCTATGTCGATTACCACTTACATCCTGCATTCCTTTTTAGTATCCATGGTAACTTGATTCTGTTCAGAAATACCAATGTATGCTAGAGTATCTGAGCAGTATATTTTTTCAATACAGGCAGTGGCATATCTGAACATATAACAAGCTGACAAACCTTTCGCTACCATCCCTTCACCAGGTATGTTCATCGTTCGAGCTGCAACTCCACCCAGCCTGTGTACTACTTAAATTATTGTTGAAGCATGCCATCCATCCCATTGCGTCTGTTGAAGGTTATGTAATAAATCTCTATGCTCTGCCACGTTAAGGGGGATGTATTAAGTATCACCTCCTCTTCATTCTCAATGGCATCATTTGCCAAGTAATCTGCTTGCACATTGCCCTCTCTGTAGCAATGTTTAATTTTAAATTTATAAAGGAAATCTAATATGAGCCAGACCCCTATCAGTAAATTGTTTACTGTCTAATTTGGAGAGAACTTCCTCCTTACCGCATTGAGAATCAACATAGAATCCCCTTTGATTTTCATTTCCTTTATTCCGTTTGCTACACAAACTTGAAGACCTAGAAGCAATGCTTGGGCTTCTGCCTCATTGTGCCAATCATTAAATTCTTAGATGTAGCACATACCATTCTCCTCTTTTCATCTCTAGTGATACAACGTGCCCCAGACAATCCTGATTTCCCCTTTGAGTCCCTGTTGAAGTTGAGTTTTAGGCCTCCTTGACATGGGAGAGTCCATCTGATTGTCGATCTATCAGCATGAGGGGACTTAATTCCAATAGTTCCATGTATGGGGACAACTTAGGACACTCCAAGCTTTCAATAAATCATGGTCCCAAGAAGTGAAAATTCTGTTCTTCCTTGATTGCTCAATGACCCAAGCCTTAACCATTTCTTCAATTGCAATTTCCAGTTTTGAGAGAAAGGTTTCATCAGGAAGAGATTGATTTGAAAAGATCCCTCTATTTCATTCCTTTCGGATGTGCTAAATCGTTATTGAAGCTCTTGGTATTCAAATGCTTGAGAAACACAATTTCTATTGTATTATTGGCCAGCTTTTAAAGAAATCTAGAAGAGTGGTAGGAAATGCCCTAGACCAGTCAAGTCTTGCACATAACCATCTCTAGCACTTAATTGCAAAAGGACACTCCATGAACAAATGATTCACATCCTCTTCCATATCTAGGTAGGGAACACATTTGGAGGGGTCAATCATACCTATTCTCTTCATTCTTTCTCCTAGCAATAGCCTATTGTAGAGAGTAGTCTAGGCAAATTCTTCTACCTTGGGAAGGCATGCCTTGTTAATTTTTTAGATCAGATATGCAAATCAGAAAAAACATAACACAGAATAGAAGACACAGCAATTTGTCCTGGGAAAACCCTTCTACTCAAGGGAAGAACCCAACAAGAATTTAATCACTTATAGATCAGATACAATAGTGCAGAAATAGCACTCCAGAATCAGGCCTAGAGAGGCATAATATAACAAAATAATCCAGCACTGTAGGTAGTGCGAATTTCTGAGCAACAAAGAATAAGCGAATCTCCTTCTTGAATGTCAAACTTGCTTCTGCAGATCAGAATATCGAATTGTTGAATTGAACGATGAATGAGGAGAGTCTCTCTCCTATATATACATATCTAGGTGTCATTCTCCTCTTGAGCCGACCTATAAAATTCAATATTTGTTTATGATAATTAGGCCGACTAGCCTTATGTAATAATTCTTTTGGGAAATACCTCCCAAAGCTACTCTCAAACATTAACACTCCCTCTTAGCTAGGGAGGTATTCTCAGATATCTAGTCATGGATTCTCTCAACATGACGTCCACAATGGCTACACCCAATTGTGGGAGACACAACTCAGTCTTAGAGATGTGATCTGTACAAGGGCTTTCACCTCATATTTCTCAGTCTCAGAGAAATATACACTACAAGGGCTTTCACCTCATATTTCTCCGTCTTAGAGAAATATACACTACAACAAATCTTAATGATGCTGTGACTCCCTCTTAGCAAGGGCGACATTCTCTACCACCCCAAGCTTGTCTCGGAAATGTACAAACTTTACCCTGGAAAGAGGCTTGGTGAGGATATCAGCCGTTTGATCATCAGTGCAAATATACTTGAGTTGGATTGCTTTCCTCAGCATCATGTCTCTAATGTAATGATACTTGATCTCCACATGCTTTGTCCTATCTGAAATACAGGATTTACTGAGAGCTTTACACAACTCTGGTTGTCACAGTGAATCAATGTTGGCTCTAACATTTGACCAAACAATCCTGGAAGGAGCTTTTGAAGCCATACTGCTTCATGGACTGCTACACATGCTGCAATATATTCAACCTCTGCTATGCTTAGGGCCACAGAGGTCTGCTTCCTACTACACTAGGAAATCATGGCAGACCCCAAACTGAAGCAACATCCAGAGGTGCTCTTCCTATCAGCTACACTCCCAGCCCAGTCAGAATCAGAATAGCCTTGTAATCTCAGATCCCCATTGGAAGTATACCTCAAGCCATATCCAACAGTACCACGCAAGTATCTCAGTACATGCTTTGCTGTAACTAGATGTATTTGTCTTGGCTCACACATGAACTGGCTGAGAGCACTCACTGCAAAACAAATGTTTGGTCTGGTGTTAACCAGGTACATCAATGATCTGATCAATTGTCTATACATGGTGAGATCTACCAAATATGAATTGGATGCTGAGTTACTCAACTTCTTCAAATTTGTCTCTATAGGTATAGCCATGGACTTATAGTCCATCATCCCAAATCTTCTCAGTATATCTATAGTGTATTTCCCTTGACTTAGGAAGATCTCATCAGGTCTTTGCCATACTTCCAGTCCCAGGAAGTAATGCATAAGGCCAAGGTCCTTCATCTCGAACTCGGAGGCTAACTCTTTCTTACATTGGACAATGAGCTTCTTTGCTCCAGTGAGAAATAAATCATCAAAATAAAGGACCAAGATCAAGGCCTCACCATCAACTACCTTGAAATAAAGGTTGGAATCTGCATCATTCTTGGAGAAATCCAAACTCATCAAGTATCTATCAATCCTTTCATACCATGCACGGGGTGCTTGTTTAAGACCGTACAAAGCCTTCTTCAATCTGCACACATGAGACTCCTTCCCATGAATCACAAAACCGTTTGGCTGCTCGATGTACACTTCTTCCTCAATCACACCATTAAGAAATGTAGTCTTTACATCCATTTGATGTAATTTCCAACCCTTAGCGGAGGCAATAGCAATAATTGTCTTGATGGAAGTGTATCGAGCAACAGGAGCAAATGTCTCCTCATAATCTATTCCCTCTTTCTAAGAGAATCCTTTTGCCACAAATCTCGCCTTGTGTTTCTCAATGCTGCCATTGGCTGCATGCTTGATTTTGTAGAGCCATTTGGAAGTCACTACTGATTTCCCTTCAGGTCTCGGAACAACATCCCATACACCATTTTTAATGATGGACTGATACTCTTCTGTCATTGCATCTCTCCATACCTGCTGGTTAGATGCCTCCTCATAACTGGAAGGCTCAGAATCAATGACGTGACTCATCAATGCCACATAACTTGGGAACTTTTGAGGTCTCTTGCTCTCCCTAAAAGTTCCTCGAGGAGCTACATATTTTTCCACCTCTGCATGGTTTGTTGAGCCCATAGGGTCCTTTTTTGACCTATGGCAATATCTCTAGGCCCATATGTTGGTTCTATAGGATCAACTGGATCAACAGTCTCAGCCGGTTCGTTGGACTCCCTCTGAATGTCAGGAGTATGATCAAGAGATGAATCCATATCCTGTGGAGTCTCTTGCTCCTCACTGTCTATCTCCATGTAAGATCCTTTAGATCTTCTGAAGGCTACTTCCTCTTTGAAGGAGACATCCCTGCTGATCTCAATCTGTTTCTGTTTTGGAAAATATATTCTGTAGGCCTTTGAAGACTCATTGTATCCCACAAATATACCCTTCCTGCCTAAAGGTTCTAGTTTTGATCTTTTGTCCTTGGGCACATGAATGTACATAGGGCAGCCAAATATTCTCAAGTGACTAACCTCAGGCTTCACACTTGTAAAGGCCTCCTTTGGAGTCATGTTTCCTAATATCCGATGAGTACTTCTGTTCTGAACATATACTGTGGTTCTGGAAGCTTCTGCCCATAGGAAACTCTGCAAACTCTGATCATGAATCATAGCCTTAGCTGCCTCTACTATAGATCTGTTCTTTCTTTCGGCAACTCCATTTTGCTGAGGGTTGTATGGAACACATAACTCCCTCTTGATCCCTGCCTCAATGCAGAAATTACGAAATCCTCTGGAAGTGTACTCCCCTCCATTATCTGATCTCAAAACCTTAATCCTCTTCTTGGAAATGTTCTCAACTTGTGCCTTGAATTCTCGAAATCTATCAAGGACTTCCTCAAACTCCTTGGATTTCAAGAAGTAAATCCAAGTCTTTCGAGAATAATCATCAATGAAAGGCACATAGTACCAGAATCCACTTAGTGATGCCACAGACATCGGTCCACATAAATTTGAACGAATAAGATCTAAGATCCCCTTGGATCTACTGTCACTGCTATGGAAGGGACTCTTGATATTCTTACCAAGTGCGCATCCTTTGCAGATGCCATCGTGCTCTAAACTAAGTTTCGGAAGACTACTAACCACCTTTTCCATAGAGGGAAGGGCTTTGAAAAGTAAGTGAGCAAATCTCCTATGCCATGCTCACTCAAACTGATAGAGCTGTGTAATAATGCCTGAACTGGTCAAATTGATAATTTGTATAGGCTCTCTTGACGAATACCAATCACACGAGTTGTTTTTATGCTAGAGTTTTTGGGCCATGCAAGAACTTTTCCTTCAGAAAAGGCAACCTTGTACCCTTTGTCCTCCAAGGCTGAAATGGAGACAAGTTTTCTTTTGATCCCTAGTACGAACGAGACATCACTCAAATGAAGAGGGATACCTGAATCTAGCTGGAAGGAAGTGGCCCCAGCTCCCTTTACGACATAACTAGCATCATCTCCAATTATCAACTGTAAGTTAGACTCTTTCTCTACTAAGTTTGTAAGATGTTCTCTGTAGCATGTAATGTGATGTGAAGCACCGTTATCTATCAACCAAGTATCACTGTCAGTTGGTACATTACTTGAAAGAGTGGAGATGAATAGAAATCCCTCTAAATCGTCTTTTGAATGTCTTGATTCCTTCTGAGGTGTCTCTTCATCAATGTCTGCAGTAGAAACATGCTGCTTCAACTTTAAATTGCAATCTCGGGCATAGTGTCCATACTTGTCACACCTGTAGCACTGAATATGAGAGAGATCCTTCTTTTTCGATTCTGGAATAGAATCTGATTTTTTGTCTCTATTCCCTCTTGAAGGTGCCTCTTTTTCCTTCTCTTCCTTTGCCTCTTTCTCTAGTAGCATGTGCAGCAAGAACTTGATTTTCTTCATTATGGGAGTTTCGCCCATTTCCTCTTGCTGCCAATCTGGTTTCTTCTTGAATACAATCAGCCCGAAGGCGATCAAACTTGGGCAACTTGGATCTCCCACTGATGCTTTGAATAAAAGGCTCCCAAGATTGGGGAAGGCCATTTAGTGCCTACATAACAAGATCTTTGTCTGCAACTATATCCCCAATAGTGCTCAACCGATCACTCAAATCAGAGATCTTGATAAAGAATGAAATGATTGAATCTCCTTTAGCCATTTTTACATGATGGAGTTGTTGTCTCAGAGCAAGGGCTCTGCTGGTATTGTTGATTTCATACAGTCCTTTTAGAGCATCAAACATTTTTTTAGCTGTCTTCATCTTGGAGATGATCGGTGCTAGGTGATCCTTCACGGAGTCTATCACGATCTTTCTAGCCTTCGTACCATTTTTCTTCCACTGGATTTTCTCTGTGTCATTTGATGGCTTAGGCATGTCATTTTCTACGAATTCTAGAAAATCATTCTCTTCTAAGGCAATGAGTACCCTAAATTTCCAAGAGTTGAAGTTTGAAGCTCCATCAAGCCTATCTTCTACCTTGACACCGGTCACCATCTTCTTTTTCCAAGTAACTGCCCTAAACAAGGAATTGTCTTCCACACGCTGCTTAGCCAAATCTGATAAGTTCTTCCTGAACCCCGGCTCTTCTACCATTTTAATTTTTTAGATCAGATATGCAAAGCAGAAAAAATATAACACATAATAGAAGACACAACAATTTATCTTGGGAAAACCCTTCTACTCAAGGGAAAAAGCCAGCAAGAATTTAGTCACTTATAGATCAGATACAATAGTGCAGAAATAGCACTCCAGAATCAGGCCTAGAGAGGCAGAATATAACAAAATAATCCAGCATTGTAGATAGTGCGAATTTCTGAGCAACAAAGAATAAGCGAATCTCCTTCTTGAATGTTGAACTTGCTTTTGCAGATCAAAAAATTGAATTGTTGAATTGAGTGATGAATGAGGAGAGTCTCTCTCCTATATATACATATCTAGGCGTCATTCTCCTCTTGAGCTGGTGTAGAAAATTCAATATTTGTTTATGATAATTAGGCCGACTAGCCTTATGTAATAATTCTTTTGGGAAATACCTCCCGAAGCTACTCTCAAACATTAACATGCCTTATTCCAGCACTTTATCATTGGCCAATCAGCTAAGGTAGTCAACATTGTAGCAACTTTGTATCCAAATTTCACTAAATATTTCCCCTAGTTGGAGCAAGTCCATCTTATTGTGTCCTCTTTGTCTCCAATAAATGCCTTCCTCTTGGGCAGCTCGTTGCTCAAATATTCAACTTAAGATTTGGAATCCCTAGTCCCATAAGCTCCTTCCATTTCCAATTCCCAACCTACTATAAATGTGATAACACATGTAGTCTCTAACCTTGAAGCTCTATACCAAAGAAAGTATTTCTCTCGCTTCCTCCAAATCCCAACAGTCCACCAGTAGAGGAAACTCTTGAAGGGTCTTTAGTGTGTCCAGGTACTTTCTTTGTAAGATTTTGCATCACTTGGTTTTTGACTTGGTGTATACTCCCCAAACTTTTTCTTTGTTAGTGCTATATTCTATGATTCTATCTATCTTAAACTTGCTCCCACACTGTCTTTGAGAGTAAAGACCTTCCAAGTTTGTTGGCGTTTAAATTCACACCTCTGGTATGCATATTTGAAACGGACAGCTATGCACAGATAAACTGCTCTTCAAATTAGGAGGGGAAGCTCCCTCTTGCTGATGGTATTCAAGAAAGTAAACTAAAACTTGTTAAATTAAGTAATCAGTAGTAAATGCACAGAAGATTAAAATAAAATCAGACAAAATGACACAGCATGTACCCTGGGAAAACCCTCCTCTTGAGGGAGAAAAAACCCAGCAACAAAGATCTCTCTTATATATATATGAAGCAACAGTGGCTGTCTTTACAAATTACAGTGTGGTCTAACTCAAGACCAGTAAGCAGTATCTGATAATGAATAAAATATAGATAATAATCTATAGATCACACCTGGCAGAATACAGAGTTACCAAAGTTCGCTTTGCACTAAAGATCCACACTGTGCAGTGTTCGCACTTTAACAGGTTCGTGCTTGATGAATGTAACTGATCTCTCTAACAGACTCGTGCTTAATGAATGTCACTGTTCAATGATAAACCTCTAACTGGTTCGCACTTCGACAATCTTCTGATCTGAACGCACCTTGATTAGCGATTAGATTGACCACTGTTCGCCATTGATAGAATTTGAGTCGAGCTTCATTATGGAGTTCGCCTTTTATTTATAGACTTGTTCACTTCTGATGAGACCTCAATGCTATATTCGCCTTTTATAAGGACGATCTCCTCTAGATCGCAGTAATGTTACACTTGACTATGACGGACTGGCTGAGAGCAATCGAAGAAGAATGTGTGTATGATGAACAACTTGAAGTCGAATATATATCCATTCATTATATGTCGGCCTCAATATATTAAGAAAATCCTTTTACAAATGTCGGCCTTTAATAGATAAGTAATAAAGGAAACCTTTTATGTCGGCCAGAATATAAGACACAAAAATAATGAGTATTAAATGAATAGTCGAAGACTACATTCAGTTTAATACTCTCTCAACGAACATGAGCTGGAAGGATCAACCGACGCTGTTAAGCATTAACAAAACTAAATTGCCTATCTTTTGATCAGCTAGAGCACAAGGTTTATAAAACACAAACGCCGCAGCTGAGATTTTCGATTTAAGAACTTCAACTACAACTAACTTAAACTAAAGACGTTTCTAACTTCTCAAGTAATAAGCAGAGCAAGAGAAACTAGAAATGAACAAGGTAGATTTTGACAAAATACTTGATAAACTCTTTCTCAACGAACATCTACACTTCAATGTAAGTTGAAATCAAGATCATAAAGTAAAACACAAATAATGGAAATCTGAGATTTTATATCAAGGCAAAGGAGGCTCATGATTTTATTACTCAAATCTCTGGAACATAACTCTCTTCTAACATGCCTGGAACAAGAAATTGCAGCTAAAGAGGCTTGCAATCTTGCTCTTTACACACTAGAAACAACAATCACACTAACTCCTTGTTGACTAAAGAGGCTCAACAATTTGCTATCACAACACAATTGAACTGAAACTGAATAACAACTTGCTGCAATACAGGCTTGCAATTTGCTAACACAATAACCGTTAAAGAAACTAATGAGCAAAGGCTCTTATTTATAGACAAGCAGAGGAGTAGGGAACCCTAAAATCTCCTTGCTTTCACAATCTAGGGCTTGCTCAGCAAGCAAGCTTTATTATTAAATCTAGAAAGAAGATAACATCTAACACCTAAGAAAGCAGAAAAAGCGGGAAGTGCCAACTATTACATTTATCTTCTTTCTCTTCTTCAAAGAATGGATAAGAATCGTTCCACAAATAGAAAGAAAGCGGAAAGAAAGCTTCTAGATGAAAGCCATTTTAAATCTCAATCATATCCGCTTAAAAGCAGGAAACTGGGTCCTGATCAAGTGCATTGATACTATCTAAAGCAATATTATGATCCTCCATATATCTTCGCGTTTTGTGATCAAACCTAGAGGATCTTTCACTTCTTCAACTGCTTTATGAGTTTTGTTCGTGAAAAACATCGCTGCCCGAAAAGATGACTCACTAATTGATAACTTTGCGGCTCTGCAACTTTGTGCTTCTGATACTTCGCTTGATTTCCAATAGAAGAGTATTGCACAACTCTTTTCTGATAACTTTCCTTTTTCTCATATCACGCCTCCTTGTGTTCTTCAGCTGAGATGATGAAGTTTTGATATAGTGTTGATTTGGTTTTAAACTCAAGGGGAGTGTACTCCATATTGAAAACTTTGAAGAATGACTGTAAATTCGCCTATGTTCAGACAAGTCTTGAGCAACTTTCTATTTTTAGAATGCTAGTTTTTCGTCTTCAAATGGACAAATTTTTGGAATTTTTTCTGAGATATGGGTTTTGCTCAGAACTTCGTTGCAAGACAACCCAAATTGTCCGTTTTTGAAAATCTTGAATTTTGACTTAAAAAACAGCAAACCCTAATTTCTTCAAAGTTTTCACCGAAAAAACTGGTACCTGGGTTTTGTTTAGAATACAATTAGAAATGAACCCAGTTGATCAGATTTGAAAAACACTGATGGCTGATCGAAAAAGCAGCCAACCCTAGAATTTGAAATTTTCTTGAAAAAGCTGTGATATGGGTTTTCTTCAGAAGACTGTTTTGAGAGGACCCAGATGATCAAAATTTGCAAACTCTGAAGATTTCATTGACATGCAAGGAAAAAGCAGCTGCTGCAACTTGATGAAAATTTCTTGAAAGATTCTTCAGAAGAATGAGTTGAGTAGACCCAGAAGGCTGAAAATTGAAATCTTTGATCTTCTCCTTCAAAAATTTGATCTTATGGATGAAAAAGCATGAAAAAGCAAGATCTTATGTTGCTGGTTTGAAAATTATTCTTGAAAATCAGCAACCTTGGGCTCTTGAATCTTGAAATAAAACCTCAAAGTTGCTGCTCCACTTTTTTTCTTTGAATGCTACCTGCAAAAATGATGAAAACTGAATGGAAGAGATGTCTTAAATAGATTTAGGGCTTGAAATAGTTTTGCTTTCTTTTGTTTTAATCCATGCAAACCCTAAAACCTTCTCATGCAACGAACTTGGACAGTCCCTTCAACTTGCAATTTTGAATCTTTTGAAAACTTTGAAAATTTCACTAAGGCATTGTAAGTTGGGCGCCTTTCTTGACTAGAGGCGCCCATTTTCTCTAGAGTTAGCCACTTTTTGAGAATTTTCAACTTTTCTTTCATTTTGACCCTTGGTTTGACCTCGATCTCCGGCTTCTAGACTGATCCGATGAACGAGCTGGATGATTCATCGCGTAGACTGACTGATTCTGAGAAAATTGTTCTAGAGGCACCTCTGGTGAAAAACTTCGTTTGGACCTTCAAATTCATGGGAGCCCATTTCCTCCAGGGGCTCCGAACTTTCACAGTGTTAGCCATTTTTTCATGATTTTCAATTTCTTTATTTCCCTTTGATCTTCTGATGAAATCTTGATTCCGGGAGCTACGATGATCTGATTGACTGGCTGACAGGTTCACTGGATAGCTTGGCTGAAACTGACGAGATGATCTTAGGCGGTGTAGTGGAAAATTCCATCATTTCTGACCTCAAAAGTTTGGGCGCCCTTTCTCTCCAAGGGTGCCCACCTTGACCAGACTTAGAATTTTTTATTTTCTTCATCTTTGCTCTTTTTTAGATGATCTCGTCAGATCTGGAGTTCTAGGTGCCGGATTGACTGATGGCTGGGCTTATCGCGAAGTTGAGAAGATTTTGGAAGGGGTCTTCTAGGGATCACTTCACCAAAAAGTTAGATTTGGGCCTTCAAAAGCTTGGGCGCCCTTCTTGGCTGGGGGCGCCCAACTTCACTACACTTAGAATATTTTTCATAAATATTACCTTTGCTTTTTGAATTCTGAAATTTCACTCTTGTTTCACCCTATGTTCTGCCTCCTGCATCTGTTGATTGCCCAATTAGATTGATGCGCTGATGATCTCGTTGGAAAGCTTGTTTTGATCTGAAGAAGACATGCTGGAGGCAGTTTTAGCCAATTGATCTGTTTAAGCCCCCAAAAGCTTGGGCGCCCTTTCTCTCCAGGGGCGCCCATTTGCTTCAGACTTAGAATATTTTACCTGATTTTCATCTTCACATTTGAACCTATTATTCCATACTTTCAGCTCGATCTGGATTTTCCGGAGAACAACAAGTCAGATGTTCTGACGAAGACAGCCGTTGCGAAGCTGATTGAATTATGAAGAAACTGAGCCCAATTGCAAACCCTAATTGCTAGATTTTTCCTTCCAAAAGACTGGGCGCCCCTGGGCACCTGGGGCTCTGAAAACTTCCACACTTAGAAAATTTTCTGACATTTTCATAATTTTCACTCTCTTGTTTGAAATTGCTCCGTTTGATCTCGAATTTCGGGTGACTGGATGATCCGTTGACTGCGTCGCCGAACTTGCTGCGAAGTTGGAAGGATTCTGAATAAATTTGACTGAGAGAAGAAACCCTAATTCTTGCATCTGATGCCCTTAAAAGATGGGCGCCCTTCTTCACCTGGGGCGCCCAAGTCAAGCAGACTTAGTCAAAATCTGGTAAATTTCACCTTCCTTCTTCATTCAACATGCATGCTCATCATTTCGTCTTTTGTTCGATGCTTGATCATTGAATCTGACACCTGGCAGCTGAATGACCTCCATTGATGACCTCGGAGCTCCTCATATACTTTTGAAAAAGCAAAATAGACCCACTAGGGCAAAATTGATTATTTTAAGATTTTGACTGCACCAGCTTGATATGGACGTATTTTGAACCAATCAAAATCAGTTTGGACCCTGGCGGATAAACTTTCTATTTTTAGAAAATTTTGCCATATCCGTTTCGAAAGAAACCAGAAAAACCTAGAAAAGTTACTATTTTTAGGAAATTTCTAAAAATAGCAGTTTTCCTAAAATTTAGGGATGAAAAACTGAGATCTGGGTTTTGTAGGTTAAGCTGCTCTGAGCAGACCCAGATCGTCATATTTTGAAAATTTTGCACTTTAACCCCTCATGCAAGACATGCACACCCAAATTTTGACCTTTTTGACTGATTTAACAAGACTTTTACTCATTTCTTCAAAATGTCTAAGTGTAACAAAAATTTTAATTTTGGGGTACAACAAAATTATAGGTAGAGTTTTCTCTTCTCTTTTGATCCTTTCCCAAAAAAACCTTTTTATTTGCTTCTCTAACTAAGTAATTGTTTGCATGGGCATTTTCAAATAAGATACGAAGTAAATAGAGGATAGCCACAACTACCAATTTCAGCATTAAGATTCTTCCAACCAACTAGATCCATCTCCCTTTCCATGACAACATTTTGGATTTACAACTCTAAACTAAGCTAGCCCATGTAGATGATCTAGCGGCTCCTTGAAAAAGAGGTACCTTGAGGTATTTACTTAGGAGTTGACCAATGTCGAATCCCATAATGTTAGGCAATATGCCAGTGCACTTGGTTTGTTTTGTTGAAAAATAAGATGTTCAATTTCTCCAAATTGACAACCTGACCCAAGGTTGTGGCATATCTTCCTAGATTTTCTTTAATTACTTATGCTTCCTAGCAATAGGGTGTCCCATATAAGATCATTTTGTTTGCAAATTGTTTGTGTATTATTGGATTCATTCCTTTAGTCATCTAAATTCCTTGCCATCTTCCTTCTATTTCCACCTCTTGGATGGACCTTGCCAAGGCCTCTAGCAAAATGACAAACAAAAATGGGGAAATCGGACTGCCTTGCTTTAGGCCTCTAGTGGGATTGAAAAAGCTTGTAGGGCTTCCATTTACAAAAATTGAGAATCTAGTGCTAGATATGTAGTTGATGAAATAGCCCCATTCAATGTTAAAACCAATATTTTCAAGAATCTTTATTAAGAATCTTCAATCAACTTGATTGTAAGATTTACTTATATCAAGCTTGAGAATCATGTTGCTTGTTCTTGTTGTGGTGATTGAATATATTATTTCATGAGAATAATAATACCATTTGTGATAGCTCTCCTAGGGATGAAATTGCTTTGTTCTTTTGAGATTATCAGCTTAAGTAGCTCCTTTAATTTGTTGGCCATGGATTTCAAAATTATTTTATTTATTGTATTGCATAGAGAGGCTGATAATTTGCAAAAGATGTAAGGTCTAGTTTTTTGGAATTAGTGCTGTAAATGATATTGAAATTCTTGAGCATGTTTCTGAATTTTGTGATTCCTCTATTGTTGCATAACCATCCTTTCCAATGCCGTTGGAAATCTATTAGGCCTTTGGGCCTTATTAGGATGTAGTTGAGATAAAGCCAATTTTATTTCTTCTTATGAGAAAGGCCTCGTTAACATTTGGTTTTGTTCTTTAGTAACTAATTGCAGAATGTTTCTAAGCATCAATTCTTGATTCCTTAGATTTGATGCATCTGTTTTGCAAATGAGATCTTTAGAAAAGTGAGTGGCCTTGTGATTGATTTCAATGGGATTTTGCAACATTCTTTCATTCTTGGCTCCTACGAAAGGGATTTTGTTCAATATTCTACTTGCTTTTGTTGAATTGTGATTTTTTTTTGTATATCTATCCCCCTATTGGAGCCAAGTTTCTCTTAATTTTTGCATCCAGGAAATCACCTTTTTTGCCAAAACTTTAGATTGCTTGGCCAACAATGTTTTCTCTTGTAAAAGGGTTTCTTGACCCATCCTTTAAGCAATGACTTTCCTATAACTTCTAGTTCAGCCTCTACCTTATACTTTTCTTTGAAGATATTCTTAAACACCTTCTAATTCCATTCCTTTATACAACACTTAATATAATTCAGCTTTCTAGGTAGATTAAACATTTTCAATCCCTTTCTTATTGGGGCCCTTTCCCACCATAATTTTACCAACAAAAGAAAATCTTTCATCCCTAAAGCACCTTTTCTCGAATTTAAATGGACATTTTCAAGGTGGCTTGTCCTCCATGATTTTCATTACAATTGGATAGTGCTCCAATCCTCATATGGGCATGATCTGAAGTTCTAGTGAATTAGGGGAATTTAGCTAGTTCAAATTGTACAAAAACTTGTAAAGGTGTTCCTTTATGTAACTAAAGCCTATTCTTTGGTTAGTCCATGTGAAGGTTCATTTTTTGTTATTGAATTCACCATGCTTCATGAACTCACCATGTCATCTCTTCCAATGATTGATCATCTTGGGTGCTCCTTCCTTGCTTAATTTAGATTCTTGAATGAGTACAATATCTTCTTTTTGTATTTGTACTTGATGCTTTATTGAGCATCCTTTATAGGGGCATTCGAGCCCATAACATTTCATGATAGGATCTTTATTGATCTCTAGAGAGGCATGGCTTCCCCCAAGTCCTCAAAGGATATGTGATTTTTCTTTGCTTTTTGGATTTTGCTTCCTCATTCCATTTGGCGTTTTTTTTTTCTGGCCTCTTTTCTTACTAGATCAATAATTTACTTTTTCAACTTGTGAAGTGGATGTGAGATGTTTCTTAATTTTGTTGATAAGAATTTGTCCTCAACCTCCAAATATCCATCTTTAGAAGTTGTTAGTTCTTCCTCAATAAGTATTTGTATATTGAGGTTTGGTTCTTGGCCTCTAACAATCAAAGCAAGAAATCCACTTTGCAGTTGTGACCCAAACTTTTCCAATCCCCTTTCCTCAAGAATAACCTCTTCTAGTGAATTGCTATCAGTTGCATAGTCTTCCATTAGAGGCATCTCATACTTCTCCTACGCCTCTCCCATTCTTGATTGTTCATGGAGTTCATCAATAAGTTTCCTTTTTGTGCAGAATTAGCTTCCTTATATGGAGCCTCATTTTTATTTTCTTCTTTCTTTTCAGCTCGTCTACATGTAGATGAAAGTTAGGCTGTTAGCCATACTTTAGGCAATTTCTGCAACTTACCATGGTCTTTCCAACTCAATTTGCTAGTACCAAGAACCATTCGAGGATCTCTGTAGGGCTGCTCCTACTCTGGAAACTCACCTGCAAGCAAACTAAAGAAACGCGACTTCTCTAGAGAATCCACTGAGATCCCTTCGGTCCCTTGAAAAACATCCTTATTTCCAGCAAGCCAAACGTACAACAAAATCTTAAGAGGAAAAAAACAACCACAACTTAGAAAGGTGTTTAGGCAACAAAACATTACAACTATTACATCCAATAGAATATCCCACCAACTAATGGCATCTTTCTTAGCAATAACAACCTAAGGGAACAAAAAACCATTTCAAAACCAGTTGGGCAAATGGACACTCAAAATACAGATGAATGAAAAACTTCTAAGTACCACAAACAAAACATTGACCAGATTGAAAAAACTTATAGTCTTTGTTGGCATCTAAACTGCTGATTTGTGGTCCTTCTGTGTGGGGTGTTGTGGCTTGTTGTAGTGTTATGACTCCTGGATTTTCATGTTGTTTTAGGTTGTTGCAGGATGATTTTCTTGCTTCTTTGTATGGGTTTGGCCCTTCCAGTTCATAGCTCTAGTCAAAAGCATTTTCCATATTAAAAAACAAGCCTCTGATGAATAAGAAGCTATCTAAGAAAGGACTCATTAGGCTCCAA
The DNA here is from genome assembly GCA_007258455.2 of Sequoia sempervirens. Classification (NCBI taxonomy): domain Eukaryota; kingdom Viridiplantae; phylum Streptophyta; class Pinopsida; order Cupressales; family Cupressaceae; genus Sequoia; species Sequoia sempervirens. The sequence continues at coordinate 90,080 of VDFB02260836.1, read as the reverse complement.
AACAGAAGACCAGATAAACCTAAATCTACCAGACCAAAACCTCAATAGAATCAGTCAATCTGCAAAATGGAATTGAGCTTGCAAAAGAGATCATTGGAGAAAGATAGCAAATGGCAAACATAATTAGAGGAGGCAGCCAAAAGCTTGGAGTCCTCTACACATTCAATATGTTGCCAAGAATCTTCAGCAAACTCCTTTACTAGGATAACTCCCCAAAGCCTTATGGATCAAAGAATAAGTTCTCTTATGGGCTGCAGGTAGGCAATACCCTTCCTTGAGATGCTCCTATGAAAGCAACTCCTCTTTCACTAGATTCTGATTAATTTTTTTTAGTCCTTTAGAGAACCAAAGCTTAGTACCCTCTAATAAGAGCAAGAGGTTTTTCATTAAACCTAAGATTCCACAAAATGGACATGAAGGCTGCTCCCCTCCTGCACAAGAACCATGCCCCCTTGCAAACTTTCTAGCCAATTCCCAAGCCTTCTAGATTGAGTCAAAAGTGGGTGAGCTACTAGGTCTGACTTTAGAAGTAAACAAAATGTCTAAAGGAATGAAGACCATTCCAGCCAAATTTCCCCATAAGAGGTCTTGAAGCAATATTATGTAATGGTTAACCAACACCTTCCAAGGCTCCTCACCTATCAAAGCTTTGGTTAGTCATTTAACAGCTAGAGAAACCCCTTGCAAAAACAAGTCCCTTAGCTCCATACCACCAATTCCTTTAGGCTTTCAACACACACTTTGGGAGATAGCGTGTCTTTTTTTAGAGGCCTTACCATCCAACCACCAAAAATTTTTGATAATTTTGTTTATGTGATTGACATGAGAGAAGCAAGACAGTCAGGAAGAAGAGTATAAATAGTGTGTGAAGGCAACAGTTTCTGACACATCTGAAATCTGCCTGCCAGGGAGAGATGGCCCTGCCATTCAGAAAATTTTTGGGCAACTTTATCCATCATCCAATGCCACATATCCTTAAAAGATGGAAGCATGGCGAAGGAATTCCTAACACTACTATTCCTACATGAAATGAACTTCAAATGAAAGCTTAGTATTCTTGTTGAATGTTAAGGTATTGAATTGGTGTTCTATTGCAAAGGAAAACTTGACCAATGGCAATGAAAACATTCACAAGATTCAACACATTCAGTTTTACCTTGGAAACTAAGTACCAATAATTGTACTTGTTCGGGTAGGGTTGGGGTTTGGTCCAAAAAAAATTTGGTGTTGGGTTCGTTTTGTGTTCATACAAAAACATATAAAAATCATAAATATATATATGTTATAATATATCAAATTTAAAAATATCTTGTTTGTTATTGTTGATATTTATATTTATTTATTTATTAAGGAAAAGGCTTTCATGGTTTACCATTTAAATATAGACGCTTCAAAGATATAATGAGAAATAATGAGAATTTGGATCAAAATAAAGATCAAACCTGAGAAAAATCATATTTCTTGAATCCTTTTGCAAATTACATCTCAATTTATCTCCTTTTTCAAAAGAAAACATGGAAGCTTGACTAGAAGGAATGCTCAAGGCCTTGTTCCTGGGTGTGTGTGCCTTTAGTGAAATATAAATAGGGGCTTTGTTGCCTGTACAAGATATATGTTCCATGGGACACGAACCTACAGCATAATCTTAGATTTCCCACTCATTTTGTACTCTACTAAGTTACTAACACAGTCTTGAGAGAGATCTCTTTTTCAATATCTAATAGTTTAGAATGAAGAAATTTCTTGACGCTATTTTATCCTTAGCTCAAACATTAGAACCATAAGAAATTAAAAGGTGTTTTGCAGTATAAGTATTTGTGATTTTCTAGGGCCAGCATGGCACTCATTCACACAAAAAGCTTAATCTTACCCTGATGGTTCATGCTCATAAACACTCTGTTGTGTCTCATTTTCTGCAGGTAAAGAGACTTAACAAGGTTGAACTCTTTCAAGGAGTCAGTTGGCACAAGCATAAGCATATTTTAGCATTTATATCAGGTCCCAATCAAGTTACTGTGCATGATTTCGAAGATTCAGGTGAGAACATGAATATTCTTTGTCCTTTCAGAGTAGGCAATTATGTTCTTCTTTGTTGATTCGTTTCTCCTTGTGCTTTCTTTGATATTTACAGAAGATACTGCTCGGCTTTTAATCTTTAATACTTGTGTGTACTGGACTATTTAGTTTGTATGATTTTTAGCATCTGGTCCTATGTCTTGTCTATTTTGACCAGATGGGCAAGGGTCATCTATATTGACTAGTGAGTCTCAAAGAGGAGTTGAGGCAATTGAATGGCGACCAAATAGTGGGACAACACTGTCTGTAGCTTGCAGGTCTGACACTAGATTTAATTGGAAGCAGTGTAATGATAAGGATTTTGTTTTTCTGGGCTTATTATGTTATTGTTAGTTGTTAGTAGAGATTTTATGTTTCTTGAAGTTCTTCCTATTTGATGTGATAAATTATGGGTCTCATTTCGTTCCTATAGGGGTGGAATCTGCATTTGGACTGCCTCATTTCCTGGGAGTGTAGCACCTGCAAGGTCAGGAGTTGTTTCTTTCCTTGGAAATACTTCACGAGGAACTGGTCTAAGGTGGACATTAACAGACTTTCTTAGAAGCCCCGGCAGTGAAATTGTCACCACACTCTCGTGGAGTCCCACTGGGAGATATCCTTTTACATGTTTTATGAGAATAAGTTGAATTTCCTTCTAATGTAACAATTGGAACTCCATATAGTTTAGTTCCTATAGGATTGGACTTTTGAGGGCTATTCCTTTTTTTTCAGGGTTTACTGTTAGCATTTTATATTTTATGTAATGCATATGTTTGTAAATTTTGGCATTTTGGATAGTTTGTAAAACCATTGTTAATTGATAGAGCCATGCAAATATATTGTGATGTAGTTGAGCATTACCTTGATCTAGAAATAGTTTAAAAGCTGGAAAGATAGTTTGGTTCTTAATAATGATCATATTGTTAGCATCAGCATCTCGAGAGGACTCATCAATTACGATCTGGGATGTTGCTCAAGGTAATAATAAGCAGTTTCTTGTGTATTATCTTCTTTCTTTTAGCAAGTATATCTAATAGTAGCTGCTAGATATCTCCTCCCCATAATTTATTATAATAATATTTCTCTATAATTGGATGCATTAGTAATTATTTCTTTGGATTTTGAATATATGTGTAATACTTTGAAAGATGTCACTATTGAATAATGATCATATCTTGGATTGTATTTGACTTCTAGATAGGAAAGTTCATCTAGATATAAGTGCAAAAAGTCAGGAGGGAAGGACCTTCCATTGAAATGGAACATGGATAAAGAACAAAGTTGGAGACCAAAACTGGAAGGGTGCGTCACTCATTTGTGGCAAGGCTGAGTGTTGGAGAACTCATGACATCATTATCTACCACCACGAGAGGCCAATGTGTGATCTGATGATGTCAACAAGAACTTGACTAGATAATGCAAGGAAACAAGGGACTGCTTTTGGAACCTCTCTTAACATCTGATGTTGATGATTAACTAGATGTAGGAAAGTAGCTTGTGATCTGTACTTCCCCCCCTAATCTATGTGTGGGTTTGGAGAACTAGAAGGCCCTTAATGATGAAAGGAAGTAGATTCATTGAGCCTAAAACAGGGGAAAGAGAGAGTGTTGTGGTGCACTAGTGTTAGCATGCGAAGAGGAATGCCATTTTATTGACCCATCTCCATTTCATTGTGCTTGGAATGGGTCTATGAGCAGATTTATGTAAGATATTATGGGCAGATTTATGAATGCAGGAAAATAAAATAAATGATATCATTTTGGAGCAAATAAATGAGGTGAACATTGTGAGTGAAGGTTTTATCATTCAAAAAGAAGAACTGTATGGAATTATAATATGTAGTATGAAGTAAATAAAGATGAACATAGAAGAATGAAGTGAATGAATATTATTAATTGAAGATTTAGTTAAGAATAGTCAAGAGTCATGTTGAAGAGCTATGATCATTGAAGAAATTATGTATATGTATATATATATATATATACATATACATGTATATATATATATATACATATACATGTATATATGTATATATATATATTATATGTATATATATATATATACACATGTATATGTATATATACACATGATGATATATATATATAGATATATGCATATATACATATATCCTGTCACTCTGCCCCCAGTATGGACCCAAGACGGGTAAGGCCGGGTACGACAATTTTTTTTTTCCTTGCTATGGTAATGCTTATATGCAAAAAAAAATAAAAATATACAGAAATGTAAATACATTTGATAGTATGATATAGTATACTTCATCAATCATCAGTCATCAATTCATCATTGAATCATTGATCAATGGTAGTGATAAAGATAAATGCCAATTGATAGTTCAAAATTTCAATATTATGTCATATATCATATATGTCTAAAGTCACGATTCAAATGAAGATCATTACAATTACAAACTTACAATGATAATAGGGATCTGATGGTAAACCATCTAGTTATTACAATATTGGATTAATGTCAATGTTTATACTGAAATGAATATTTTATAAATCCACTAAATTGACAAGCAACATTTAAGAAGCTGATAATAAAATAATATCGTTGAAATTAATTTGAAACCCAAGCTAAAACATATCACAAATTGCTGCAACAAAAAAGGATGATCCTGATTGATATATAGCTCAAACTCAGTATAGGTATGGCCTGAACAAACTGACAAATAAGTTGTACAAAGGTGTTTAGATGCATCAAATCAATCAATGATAGGTTGCAACCCTCCTAGAAACTCAGATGCTTCTTCTAGAAATTGTTACAGAATATTGCACCATAGGAAATTAACAATTTTTGCACAAGCATATTAATTTTAGTGATTCAAATTAACATTTTCTGCTTGGGAGCACCTTGGGAGCACCTGGGAGCGCCCAAGAAGGACCCACAAAGAACCCTGGGCTGCTTGGGCGCTCCCAGGGCGCTCTCGTACCCAAACGCTCCAGGAGTAGGCACGAGGTCCATTTTTGAAGAACCCGGTAACATAGTATATATCTATTATACATATACATATATATACATATATAGATATGTATCTATATATATATATAAATATATGAAGAGACATATCTATTCTAAGAGATGCATCATTTCACAAGGTTATGAAGATATAAAAGATGATTGTGAGTAGAAGTGAGAAGAGTGAAATGTGAAGATAAATAAGAGGAAGGTGTGTGTGGAATAAATGTAATATCATACAAGCAGATTTGTGAAGAAGGGAAGTGTGTGAGACACAAAGATATATCATTCAAGAATAAGAAGATTTTAAGAAGAAGAATATATGCAAAATTGTGTATGAATATTTAAGAAAGAGAAAATATGTAGATTTGTGTGTGAAGATTCTGAGGAGAATATAAAAGGAGATCATTTAAGGCTATTTGTAAATAAGATTTATTCTCAAGAAGACAAGATTCTATTGAAGAAGTTGGTGCCTCATATTGGAGAGGTTGGTGCCCCATATTGATGAGGTTGGTGCCTTATATCAAAGGGATTGGTCTCTCTTGCTAAGTTGGTGCTCAGTTGTGGGGATTGGTGTCTCCAGTGGGTTGGTGCCTACAAATTTTACAAGCGGGGATTGGTGTCTCCAGTGGGTTGGTGCTCACAAATTGAATAAGTGGGGATTGGTGTCTCTTGTAGGTTGTTGCCTACAAAGATTGTAAAAAAGGATTTTTATATAAGCAATACTTTGTCATGGTTTTCTTCTATAAGGGTTTCCAAGTGAATTGTGTGTTCTTCTTGTGTTGCATAATTGTTATATCTTATGTGAATGATATTGTGCAATTGATGTTATTGTGGTTGTTAGTTTAATAAAGTAAAAAATTGTATTATACTGATTCAACCCTCCTCTTAGTATAATCATGTGCTCACCAGTATCTTAAGTTCTAGCACCTTCTAAATGGCCTTGAGTGAATGTGACAAAATTTTGGATTGAGAGGTGGGATGGGTGATGTGTCATCATCCCATTTCATCCTCCAAGTTTTTGTTAGGGTGTAGTTATCTTTCTAGGACACTCATAAGAGAAGACACATGAAAACTCCTCATGAGGAAAAATCTTGAATGTGAGAACACTTAGAAGCTCCTTATGAGGAAGAGTGTCCAAGGAGTTGACTCACACATGCGTGAGCAAGAGAATAGAGATGTTCATGAAGATTGAATGCGAAGGGTTATAAGTGTCACCTTCACATTAAAGGATTTAGAGATTGAAATTTCTATGTATTTCCCTTTTGTGAATGTGGGAGGGATTTAGGGATTTTTTTTTGAGTTCGGAATCCATCTTTTCTCACAAAATAGACCAAAAATTTACCAATGAACATGGTGTCATTATTTGATTCAATGGATGGACTTGGGATGTCGAAAGTGCATTGACACATTAGTAAAAAACATTTTACCTGATTCTTTTCTATTATTTGTCTTTTTTTCATGGAATTTATACACACATTTTGCTCAACCTATCCACAATCACAAAAAGGTAGTTATGTGTTGTACCCAAACCAAAAATTTTGCTTCATCAAGGCATTTTGCATTAAAAAGTCTAAACCTTGTTAAAATGTTGTAAAATACAGTTTTGGGGAATATCAAGCATGGAGTTTTTGTCAATATTTTGTCAGTCAAAGTTGGTTTTATTGATCAGAACCTGAAGCAGAGACTCAGAAAGGAGCTTCACGATAGAGGAACATCTCACGATGGCGTTTCATTTTGCACATGATGATTTCAATGATCAAAACAGAGTTTTCAGTGATCAATTTATGAAGATTTTTCAAAGGAAAAGCCAGAAAGTGCAAGTATAGCCCAGGGGCGCCCAACTTGTTGAAGGCTAAGATCTGGTTTAAAATGTTCAAACATCCAGTCAATCTCTTCAGAATTAGTCTGGCTATCCGTTGAGCTATCCAGCGAAGTATTCTGAGATCCACAACTCCGGCTATCAGCGACAAAAGTTGAAATCCCTAAAGTTCCAGATATGAGAATTTTGTCACTTTCAGGCAAAAATGCAACTCTAGCCTGAGGGCGCCCATCTTGAAGAGGGGGTAAATTTTGGCATTTTCAAAGACGGATACAGTCAATTTGTTCACAATTAGTCTGCTTATCTAACGAGATATCAAACGTAGTCATCCGAGTTTCAGAACCCCGGCGGCAGTCGTCCGAAGATCAGCTTAAAATGGAGTTTTCACGTTTCTGAGCTTCTCCGTTTGTTCCCAGTGCAAGTACAGCCCAGGGGCGCTGGTTTAAAGGACCCTCCAGAGGGCAAAATTTGTAGACAGAGTCTTCCTAACATTAGTGCTACTCTAGCCTAGCTCCGCGATGCATCATCCTGCCTGTCAATCCGACGTTCCAGGTGATTGTGGCGGCGATTCTACCAAGCACGTAATTTCACGGGCGGACCAACATACGATTTGCAGTGTATTTCTACAGTCCAGAGGCGCCTAGCCTTTAGGCCTGTCAGATGAGGTCGTTCG
>VDFB02260836.1:57446-82212 GCA_007258455.2 Sequoia sempervirens | reverse complement strand
CGTTTGAAGTGTCGAGATGGCAATTTAGGAAAATGGTTAAGTCTGGAACCCGTAAATGAATTTAATCAGGGGCACCTAATTTTTCAAGGTGTTAAACGATGGATTTTGTAGTTATGTCTCCCAGCAGACATTTCTTCCTTGTTCAGTAGGCTTTCCGATGAATTCTTCAGATTAGTCTCAGCATCACTCAATCACCCGGAAATCAGTGTCGAAGTTGGCCAGTTGTAACTTTGTCGTCAGCTATAAAATAGGAAGTTAATAAAAAGTGCAATATCTTGAGCAAATGGACGCCTATGAGCTTAAATGATGACTTTTCGGAATCAATGAAGTCTAGCGGTGAAGCCTAAAGCTTCATCCGGTTTGTCAACTGAAGTTGAATAATATTTAATATTTATTATGCATATTTAGCATTAAAATGGCGAATCTCTAAAATTGATGCCTTTGCAAATTGCATGATGAATATTAATTTATTATTATTTATTTCCGAACTCAGTGTCAGTATTAGTGTAACTGAAAGGGGTCCAATCAGAAGGCTTCTATTTTCAGCTGAGGTTTTAAATCTTGCAATTGTCAGATTGATGCAAATTTCATCTTCTTTAAGCATGACGCCATCTTCATTTATTATTCACAAAGCTAAAGAGAAATTCGTTTTTCTTAAGAGAAATTCATATTTTCATATTTTTCAAGCAAAATTCGTTTTTCTTCAAGGCAAAGGCGTATTTTCAAGCAAAATTCGTTTTTCTTCATTCATAAGGCGTATTTTCAAGGGAGATTCGTATTTTTCAAGGCAATTCATATCTTCAAAGTCAAAATTCGTTTTTCTTCAACCAAAAGGCGAATTTTAGCAAACCAAAGGCAAATTCTTCATCAACAATCATTGGCGAAGACATCAAAACATTTTATTTGCAGGTACAAGTCAGAATTATCAGCAGACTTCAGACAAGATGGCGATTTTAGCAGAAGCAGAGCACTAAAAACTTCTTTCTTCTATCTTAAATTCTTCTATTTCTCGTCTTAAATTCTTTCGCATGTTTGAAGAATTGGCGACTTTTGGCAAAACAAATCATCTGGGTTGATTCAGAATAGCTTCCTCGAGAAAACCCATGTGCCAGAATTTTTCAGGAAAATTTACTCGACATCAGTTCAGAGTCTAATTTTCTCAAGCTGGTCGAGTAGGGGTAAATTTTTGCAAATCGACGATACGGGTTGTCTTAAGAATCTTCTTCACGGACAAAACCCATATCTCAGATTTTGCGAAAATAACTCTTGAAGGCTATTTTACAACCTCGGCCGGGGCTATTTTTAGTTTTCCAGAAAAGTTGTCAGAATATAGCCGTGTTCACAGTCAACAGGCGAGTTTTTCAGAGTACAGTACACACAAACTGAGTTCAAGACCAAATCGGTCTTAATTCATGATTTCGTTAGAAAAGCTGAGACCGATTTGTATCAAGCCGCAGAAGAGATAATGGCCATCACTTCAGTTACGGAGCCGCCAAAGCTATAAGTCAGTGAAATGCTAGTTTGAGTGTGCGAAGATTGCCAAGATTGCTCAAGTTGCTGCTATTCAGATGTTGACACAGTCAACAATCTCGTTAAGGGATTGATTGCTCGAGATCACGGCCAGTAGTCTTCAATTCCCACCTCTCAGGATAGACATTACACACAGGAGTTAACTTGGTGTTACCCTTTCAAGTTAACTTGATGTTGTCATCACATGCATATCTATTGGATCAGCTTTACACTTGGTTTCATTTAGGGTTTCGTTAAGCTGATGGTAGTCTTCCGGTTAACTTGCTTTCAAGGGCGTGCATGCTCGCACAATTGTCCATTTTTAGATTAGATGTTTCGGTTAGCTGATGGTAGTTTCGAGTTAACTGTATAGTTTACTTCATTAGGGTTTGGCAGCAAATCTTGCATGCATTGCAAGAACTGTAGATGACTCAAGGTGATTTTAGGGTTCCCTACACCTTGATGTATATAAATAAGAGCTTTTGCTCATTTGTAAATAACTTTTGCTTGAGAGAGAAATATATGCTGCGCCTACCTTGCCCTCAATATTGCTCTTTTGGTATTTGTTCATGTGTCTTCGCTATTACGATTAATTGTTATGCCACATAGGGTTTCATGCAATTGTAATGGTGAATTCTTTCTGTTTTGTACAACTTTACCATTATGATCAATTGTTATGCCACATAGGGTTTCAAGAGGTTATGATGATAAATCTGTTTTGTGTATCTTTACCATTGTGATCAATTGTTATGCCACATAGGGTTTCAAGAGATTGCGATGATAAATCTGTTTTGTGAACCTTTTATCATTATGATCAAGTGTTATGCCACATAGGGTTTCGTGAGATTGTGATGATAAATCTGTTTTGTAAGTCTTTACTATTTTGATCAAGTGTTATGCCACATAGGGTTTCATAAGATTGTCATGGTAAATTCTTAAATCTGTTTTGTGCCCAATAAACTTGTCTAGATTGAGCTGATAGATGCGCCACCTTGCCTTCAAGTAGAGAATCTAAACTCGTTTATCGTCGATAGTCAAAACCCTACTCCATTTCCTCATGCTCTGTTTTCTTGAGGAAATTGGATAGATTTAAAGTAGATAGCTTAGTTGTAGTTAATGATCTACGAAACCAGAAAATCCTTAGCTGCAACGTTCTTGGTTTTCTTAACCTTGTGCCTCTTCCAGCTGAGAACAAAAAGATAGGACTTAGATTACTTTTCTTTTTTCATGCATTCCAGCACAACGAGGGAGCTTCCCCTCCTAATTTGAAGAGCACTCATTGCGTAGTGTACATAGCTGTCCGTACAAACCTGCACTCCAGAGGTGTTAGATTTTACGCCAACATTATGCCCATGCTTAATTAAAGGTAATTGTCTTGCAAAGTCCATAGAAATGCTTTGCTATGATCTTGTTGATACAAAAGGAAGCACATACGATCTTTCTTTGCTTGTCTTAGATTAACTAGTATAACAGATTTTGCAACCTGTAATAAATTTTTCTACTTCTTGTTGCATTTTGGGCCAATATACCTACCTTTGCAAATGAGCCATTGTCTTTCCAACTACAAAATGAACTATGACTTTGGAGGTAAGCACTTTCCTCATAGGTAGAAGTCTTTGTGCTCTTGGCATACACAATTCTCAACTTTTAGAATAGCCCATCTTTGAGTGAAAGTTCTCTTTGCTTTTGGCAGGATCTTTTGCTTACAATTATTTGGACTCCCAAAAATCATCTTGGGCATTTTCCTCCTCATAGGCTTCTTTCTTGAAAGGCCCAAGTTAAGTCACCATGGCCAAGGTTGAAATTAACCTTGAAATTGGTGGCCTAGAAAGCCTACCCACCAACATTTTTGTGCTTCTCTTTTTGTATTTGATTCCTAAATGTAACTACTGTAAAAGTTCTATCTTTATTTTGTCTTGTTTGTTATAATTTACTTTGAGCTTGCAAGTATTGTAGAGGTTGGTAAATGGTATGCACAATAGTTTATTTTCCTAACAAATAATGTTTCCATTTCTTAAATACTTGAACTGCTGCATATTACTCCTTATCATAAATTAGATAACCACCAACTGCTGAAGTAAAAACTTATGAATAATTACAACATGGTTACCTTCTTCTTGTAATGAGACAACACCCATTGCATATTTGTGTGCATTAATTTCTACCTTAAAAGGCTGCTGTAAAGTAGGAAGAGAAAGCATGGAAGCATGGCTGATTTTGTATTTCAAGTTTCAACAACTCATAAGCTTCTTCACGTACCTTACACCAAGGAAAACTCTTTTTCATGGCTGCAAGTAAATGTAGAGGTATGACTATATTGATGAGAAGGCTGGTATAAACATCTGCATTTTCTAAATCAATAGCCTTTTAGGCACTCATGATTGAGACATTTATTACCTATGCATGTAACATTATTACAAAAACAGCACACGAAAAGTTAACCAAGATTGCATAAAAATCTATTAAGAAATACGGAGCAAAAGCATCCTTATATAGGATTACAAATATCTTATCCACACAGGATAAGGATGACAACTTAAAGCAAAAAGGTAAATCTTATCCACAGAGGATAAGGATGACAAATAGCTTATCCACAAAGAATAAGGATGACAACTCATATGAAAAATATCTAAAGTTAATATGAATTTATTAAAGAAGATTTCTAAAGCCTATCCTAAAAGCTAATTGACCATTACAAGATAAAACACTACTTTAATACTCTCCCTTAATGGTCATTCTACTAACTACACCAAGTTTATCTCGGAATTTTACAAGCTTGTCAGGACTCAAGGACTTTGTAGGAATGTTTGCAGTCTGGTCATCAGTTGGACAATATTGCAACATCATTGATCCATCTTCTACAAGTTGCCTGATGAAATGAAAATGAAACTCCACATGTTTGGTATGCTTGTGGAAGACTGGATTCTTGGCAAGCTTTAGCACCCCTCGATTGTCACAAAACAAGGTTGAAGGCCTTACTTGAGACATTTGCATGTCTGAAAGCATCCTTCAAAGCCATATTGCCTCACATGCTGCTTTGATTGTTCCCCGATACTCTGCTTCTGTCGAGGAAAGAGCTACCTCCTGCTACTTCTTATTGGTCCATGTGACTACACCCGTACCAAGATTGAAAACATATCTAGAAGTGGACTTCTTGTCATCAACAAAAGCTGCCCAATCTTAATCTGTGAACCCAACCAACCTAGGATCTTTGCTTCTGCTATACAAAATGCCAAAGTTAAGTGTCTCTTTCACATATCTTAGTACCCGCTTCGCTGCAACCCAATGTTCTACCTTTGGGGCTGTCATAAAATGGGAAATGTAACTCACAACATAACTCAAATAAAGTCTAGTGGCTATAAGATAGATAAGGCTACCCACTAGTTGTCTGAATGTTGACTCATTGATTACTTTTGAGTTGGTTTTGGCTGAAAGCTTCAACCCTTTCTCTATAGGTGTAGACGAGTTTTTGCAATTTGTCATTCTGAACTTGTTGAGCAAATTCCGGGCATATTTAGATTGCGAAATAAAAATACCACCATTTGTTTCAAAACCTCTACACCTAGGCAATAATGTAGGAGGCCTAAGTCTATCATGTCAAAAGCCTTACACAAATTACATTTGATTTCTTCAATCAAATGTGCCTCACTACCTGTAATGATGATATCATCCACATAAATGACCAGAAGGGTGATTTCATTACCTATCCTTTTGACTTATAAATTTGGATCTGAAGGACTTCGTTGGAATCCTTGTTGATCCAAATACCTATCAATCTTCATGTACCATGCCCTGGGTGCCTGCTTCAAGCCATAAAGAGCCTTCTTCAGTCTGCATACTTGATGCTCAATTCCTGCAACCTGAAAACCCAGAGGCTGAGTCATGTACACTTCTTCTAAGTCACCATTGAGGAAGGCACTCTTTACGTCCATTTGATGGACTTTCTAGCCAAACTATGCTACCATGGATAGAACTAACCAGATGGTGCTCATCTTTGCTGTAGGAGCAAAGGTTTCCTCATAATCAATACCTTCTCTTTGCGAAAACCCTTTAGCCACCAACCGTGCTTTGTACTTGTCAAGTGTACCATCAACTTTGTACTTGAGTTTGTACACCCATTTGCAACCAATGGGTTTCTTCCCTGGTGGAAGATCTGAAAGATCCCAAGTCTTATTTTTCATAAGATTTTGATCTTCGGTTTCCATGGCCTTTTCCCATTTGTTGTACCCCAAAATTAAAATTTTTGTTACACTTATACATTTTGAAGAAATGAGTAAAAGTCTTGTTAAATCTATCAAAAATGTCAAAATTTGGGTGTGTATGTCTTGCATGAGGGGTTAAAATGTAAAATTCCCAAAATTTGATGATTTGGGTCTGCTCAGAGCGACCTAATCTACAAGACCCAGATCTCTGTTTTTCATCCCTACTTTTTAGGAAAACTGCTATTTTTAGAAATTTCCTAAAAATAGTAACTTTTTTTGGGTTTCTTTTGAAATGGATACTAGCAAAACTTTCTAAAAATAGAAAGTTTCAAAAAATAGAAAGTTGGTCCGTTAGGGTTCAAATTGATTTTGATTGGCTCAAAATACTTCCATATCAGGCTAGTGTGGTCAAAATCTCAAAAAGATCAGTTTTGCCCTAACGGGTCTATTCTGCTTTTTCAGAAGCATATTAGGAGCTCCGAGGTCATCAATGGAGGTCAGTCAGCTGCCAAGCGTCAGATTCAACACTCAAGCATTCAACAGGAGGTGAGTTGGTGAGCAAGCACGAAGAAAACGAGAGAAGGTGAAATATGCCTAAAATTGACTAACATTGCTTGACTTGGGTGCCCCAGGTGAAGATAGGCGCCCATCTTTTTAGAGCATCTAGCAATGAAATTAGGGTTTGAGCTCCTAGTCAAAGTTGTTTAGAATCCTTCCAGGTCCGCAGCGAGTCTGGCAGCGCAGTCATCGGATCATCCATTCGTCCGGAATTCGAGATCAAACAGAAGGGTTTCAAACAGAATGCAAAATGGAAATCTTGAAAATGTTTGAAAAATATTCTAAGTCTGGGAGCTTTGGGCGCCCTAAGTGCCCAGGGGCACCCAGCTTTTTGGAAGGGCAAATCCAGCTGTTAGGGTTTGCTAAAGTGCTCAATCTCTCCGGAATTCGGTCAGCTTCGTAGCGGATATCTTCGTTAGGGCATCCAACTGGCCAATCTCCGGAAAATCCAGATCCAAGTGGAAGGTACAAAATGAAGGTTTGAATCTGAAGATAAAATCTAATGAAAATTTTCTAAGTCTGGAGCAAATGGGCGCCCCTGGAGAGAAAGGGCGCCCAAACTTTTGAGCTCAGAAATGATGGAATTTGCTGATAAGGCCTCTAAGATCACTTTGTCGGATTCAGCCAAGCTATCCAATGAATCTGTCAATCGGTCAATCAGATCAGCGTAGCTCCCGGGATCAGGATTTCATCAAAAAATCAAAGGGAAAAGGAAGAACTTGAAAATTAGAAAAATGGCTCTTTGGACAAAATGGGTGCCCCTGGAGAGGATAGGCTCCCATGATTTTGAAGGTCTAAACGAAGTTTCTAGTTGAAGATGCCTCCAGAACGATCTTTCCAGATTCAGTCGAGCTTCGTGATGAATCATTCAGTTCGTCTACCAGATCAACTGAACATCCAGAAATCAGGATCAAACTAGGGGTTCAAAATTGAGAAAAGTTGAAAAACTCCAAAAATTGGTTGAGTCTGGAAGAAGTTGTCGCCCCTAGCCAAGAAGGGCGCCCAACTTGCCATGCCTTAGTCAAAATTTTCACATTTTCAAAATTTGCAAGTTGAAAGATGAATGTCTAAATTCATTGAATGAGCTAAGTTTAGGGTTTGAAGATTAAAGCAAAAGAAAACAAATCTATTTCAAGCCCTAAATCTATTAAGACATCTCTTCCTTTCAATTCTCATCATTATTGCAGGTGGCGTCCAAAGGAGAAAGTTGGAGCAGCAGATTTGAAGTTATATTTCATGATTCAAGAACTCAAGTTTGCTGGTTCTTCATTAAATTTTTTAGACCAGCAGCATAAGGCCTTGCTTTTTCATGCTTTTTCATCCAGAAGATCAAATTTTTGAAGAAGAAGGCCAAGATTTTCAATTTTCAGCCATCTGGGTTTTATCATCTCATTCTTCTAAAGAAATTTTCAAGAAGTTCATCAAGTTGCAGCAGCTGCTTTTTATTTGCATGTCAGTGAAATCCTGAGTGCATTCAATTTTTGATCATTTGGGTCCTCTCAAATCAGTCTTCTGAAGAAAACCCATATCACAACTTTTTTCAAGCAAATTTCAAATTTTAGGGTTGGCTGCTTTTTCGATCAATCATTAGTGTTTTTCAAATCTGATCAATTGGGTCCATTTCTAATTGTATTCTGAACAAAACCCAGGTGCCAGCTTTTTTTGTGAAAAATTGAAGAAATTAGGGTTTGCTGCTTTTTCAGTCTAGAATCAAAATTTTCAAAAACGGACGATCTAGGTTGTCTTGAAACAAAATTCTGAGCAAAACCCATATCTCAGAATTTTTTTCAAAAAATTGTCCGTTTGACGAAGAAAAATCAGCATTCTAAAAATAGTAAATTGCTCAAAACTTGTTTGAACATAGGCGAGTTTACAGTCATTCTTCAAGGTTTTTGAAATGGAGTATACTCCCAATGTTTTCAAAACTGAATCAATTCTCTATCATGATTACATCAAAACAACTGAGACGGACTTGCATCACATCAAGCCCGTGTTTGATCTACACGCTTTGGAGAGCGCAGGCAACACTTCAATCAGAAACCTGGGACACTCTGGACTCCTTGCAGCAACGTCTATTCCTATTTCAGTTCAGAGCCTCGAGTTCGTAATCGCTTGCATCAAGCATTACAATCCGGCTACAAGGGAGATCCAGTTAGTTGATGGCAAATTGTTCTGTAGTTTGAAACCTGATGTGATCGAGAAATACTTTTCCATTCCCCCTTGGCCTGAAAGCGTCACTATTTCAAAGGGCGAATGTGAAAGGATGTGGGAAATGCACAAGGACAAATAGAGCAAGAAGATTGCACGAAGGTGGATGAAGGAGAAACATAAGACTTTGCCTAAGAATGTCGGGCGAGGGGAGTTCAGAGATGAGATTGCCATCATAATCACCTTGCTCAACAGGGTCACTGGACAAGAGATGCTACTAGGTTTCAACCTTGGATGTTCTACACCATTCCTCACATCATGAAGAAGATCGAGTTCTATGATTGGCCTACCTTGATCAGTGACAGCCTTCATCAGCAGATAACGAAATATTTCTAGATTCTCGAGTTCCATATGGTTTCTTACCTAGTCTACCTAGTGGCCTACCAAGGTCAATTCAGAGGGTTGAACACCGAGGGATCATTGAGTGTACAACATATCTACAACTATTACCCTCAGTTGGAATTCACGAAGTCTCTGCATCACTACAAGAGGGTGAATGAGGCTTTCCTGATATACACAGTGCGCGACCTGGACAATGAATTGCATGTCGGTATCTCATCCACTGCCAGGGCAACGATGGTGGAGTGGGCAGATTGGTTCATACAATTTCCTACTTTCACCTATCTCAGAGTCTATGGATTTTCAGGTGCTCCACTCATGTTACCAAGGTACTCGTCAGACGAGGTCGTCTTCATGGAGTTCTTGAGGCAGGCACGTGAGGTCCACACAGTCTTGAGGAACAAAATGAAACTAGCCCTCGATTTTCCATTGGGGTTGGGAATTTATACATGTAGAACAGCAACAGATGCTAAAACCATGGGAGATGAGTTAGACAAACTTGGTCTCAAGCCTTACAGCAAGAGACGATCGTATGACCCTCATGGCATCTACGTTGGCCGACTGGAGAAAAACTATGCTCACTTACCCGCTCTCGAAGACTTTTGGGCCAATTGCATAGATGAGTTCGAGGTGTGGAGGCGTAGTTACAGTAGGCTCACTCTTCACCAGATGAAAGATTGCTTATCATAAGACATTGAAGGGTTATTAGATGATGATGAGGATGTGCTTCTCCCGATGTATGCTCAGAAGCGAATTGAAGATCAGCCCCTTCCTGAAGTCAATTGGGCTAATAAAGAGTCTCTCTCAATTGAAGATAGGACAAGACAAGTCCTTGAGCATAGCAAGGTTTTCCTAATCCTTAAGAGGAAAAACTCCATTCTAGTAGCAGAGCCGCCAAGGATACTTCCCTCTTCTTCCAAAGCACAGTCGAAAGGGAAAGGCATAAGTTAGTCTCAAGAAGGCCTCAAAGGTAGTAGATCAAATAAAAATGTAAGAAGGAGGTTAGACTTCTTAGGTATAGTCATACAGGAGCAACCTACAGTTGTAACAGAAGCTCCTTCTGACGAGCCCGTACCTCAGAAAGAAGTAGAGGAGCCGCCTTTAACACATGTTTCTGTACCTGTGGTAGAGTTTTCACTGATTCACATCGACCTGGATATTGAAGAAGATGAAGAAATTATAATTGTACCTCCCAAGGAAGTTAGTAAAGATACTATTGTGTCTTGGCGAGAGCTCCTTGGGAAGGGGAAGAAGACCTTCATATCAGTGGGTTTGATGATCTTGACAACATCTATCGGGGAACCTCCTAAGAAGAAAGCAAAGAAACAAGTTCACTTTGATAGGAATCGATGGTGAGATGGTTATAGAGATTGCCATACCTCCCATAGATAAGAAGCGAGGGATGAGGTGAATATGGATGACTTCATGATGAGTCAAGGCTAATCTTAGGTAGAAATACCCGATTATCACAGGATGTTAGTTTGTTCAAGTTATGTGTCTAAAACCTTCAAGAAGAGTGCTCAAGGATGGGAAGACAAAGCAGCCCTCAGGCTGAAATACCAACAACAGGCTTTATATTTCTAACCTTGTCCATGGTTCTTCACAATTTCTAGTTGCTGCCCGGGTTTTAAGATAAACCAGCTGATCATCATCAGTTAGAGGCAGCTGATCATTTGTCAGGAAGGAAACTTAAGAGTGGATCGAGGATTTCATTGTCGAGGAGAAAAGGAGATCTTAGCATGGATGTTTGGTTGAGGCTCATGAGCTACATCAAGGTATTATCGAGGTTTGAACAATCCCGATTGGTAGTGCGAAACCAAGGCGAAATCATCATTGCTGATTTAGATACAACCTATGGTTCAACAGCTTCAAAAGAACACAAGAGGTAGATCCTTGCTTGGAGAGAGCGTCATGTCTTCAAGGTTAAAACTTACGAGAGGATATCCGAGGAGTTTATTGCCTACAAACAAAGGGTGTCCAGCTCCTCTTTTCATCAATGGAAGTTTGTCATAGAGATTCCTTCTCAGTGCAGTCTTGAAGATGGTTCTTCACGTCGAGGTTAGATGAAGTGCAAACTCAATTTGAGTGTTGTTTGCAGGCTGTGATAGCAACAATATCTACAGGTTAGTGGCGAGAATGAATCACCTTGCCATATTCGGCCAAGATTTGAAGCGGCCAATGAGGTGAAGATTTCTAGGAATCAATTGCAAATGGAAGATATCTTGGAAGAACGCAACTTTGCTATTGATGGGATAGATGCACCAAACCGGGACACAGTTTCCTTCTTTTTAGCGGATGTGATTGAGATTTGAAATGGCTTTCATCTAGAAGCTTTCTTTCCGCTTTCTTTCTATTCTTGGAGCAATTCTTATCCATTCTTTGAAGAAGAGAAAGAAGATGAATGTAATAGTTGGCAGTCCCTGCTTTTTCTACTTTCTTAGGTGTTAGATGTTATCTTCTTTCTAGATTTAGAAATAAAGCTTGCTTGCTGAGCAAGCCCTAGATTGTGAAAGCAAGGAGATTTTAGGGTTCCCTATTCCTCTGCTTGCCTATAAATAAGAGCCTTTGCTCATTAGTTTTCTTTAACCATGCTAGTGATAACAAAATGTTGAGCCTAAGTGCCTTCTATTTGCTATTCAATGTTGTTCAATTGTTTTATGATAGCGAATTGTTGAGTCTCTTTTAGCCAACAAGTAGTTATTGTAATTGTTGTTCCTATTGTGTAAGAACAAGTTTTGCAAAGCCTCTTTAGCTGCAAGCTCTTGTTCCAGGCATGTGTTTAGTAATTTTTGTTCCAAAAGTTTGAGAAATAAAATCATGAGCCTCCTTTGCCTTGGTATAATGTCTCAGATTTCTGTTATTTGTGTTATGCTTTTGTGATCTTAATTTCAGGTTACATTGAAGTGTGTAGATGTATGTTGAGAAAGAGTTCTCTTAAGCCTTTGTCAGAGAATCAACCTTGTTCATTTCTAATTTCTCTTGCTCTGTGTATTACTTGAGAAGTTAGAAACGTCTTTAGCTTAAGTTAGTCGTAGTTGAAGTTCTTAATTAGAAAATCTCAGTTGCGGCGTTTGTGTTTTATAAATCTTGTGCTCTAGCTGATCAAAAAGATAGGCAACTTAGTTTTTAGTTTACTTTCTTTCAACACCATCAGCAAGAGGGAGCTTCCCCTCCTAATTCGAAGAGCAATTTTATTGTGCATAGCTGTCCGTTTCAAATACGCATTCCAGAGGTGCGAATTTAAACGTCAACACCATTTAGGTTTATCTTTTGCCTCAACAAACACTTGTGGCTCATACACTCCCTGAATATTAGCCATAAGAGTAAAGTTAATTGTGTTCTGCTTGCTCTTGCCTTTGGATGATCAACCCTCGGCCATTTCTTCATCTCAAACATCACCAATGAGTTTTTCCCACCACTTAGGTCTCTTTGTAGAAACCCTTTCATCCAAATCAGTGTGGTTATCATGACTTGGGCTTCGTATTGTTGTCTCATTTGGATGCTGATCCAGGTTATTATCAATAAAAATTGGGTTTATTTCCTCGTGCTTTGAATCCCCCCCTTCAGGTGGAGCTTCCTGAAGCTGAATACCTGAATCCTTAGGAAGAATAGGTTGGTTATCAATAATTTGGATCTTTGAAGATGTTAGAAAAGGCCTTGCCTCCTCATCAATCACAACATCTCTATTGAAAGTCAAGCGGTTAGTGTCAACATCAATCAACCTGTAGGCCTTATGATTTTCACTATACCCTATAAGCAATAACTTCTTACTCTTAGGATCTAGTTTGGTTTGGTTTTCATTTGGGATCTAGACATATGCAATAGAACGAAAAACCTTAAGATGACCAACTGTTGGTTTCCTCCCAAACCATGCTTCCTCTAGGGTATGATATTTCACTGCCTGTGTGGGAGACCTATTGAGCAAATAAATTGCAGTATATACCAGGGTCACGCGGGGACGCGTCCCCTGCCCCAAAACCCACTGTCCCCGTACCTTGCCGTCCTAGAGACGGGGGGACGCAAAGGGGACATCCCCCTGTTGTCCCCGAATCAGCCCAATCAGTAGGAAACACCAGGAAACGTCCCCAACCATTTGGGGATGGTTCCCTTTCCTTGGTACGGATGGGGGACGTTGGAAACGTCCCCCATCGTACCGGGGACGGCTAGCTGTCCCCCACGGGCTGGGAGGTTCCTGGGGTTAAAAAACAATAAAAAAATTGATTTTTTAAATTTTTATTCCTCCTTTCTTAATCACGTGGGGCCCACTATCTCTCCCAATGTTAAAATTTTTCCCTAAAGTCCAAAGCAAACATAATATCGACATTTTTATTTTGTGCTCATTCTTATGGCATGCGCTTAGCTCATTCTCATGCACATGACTCTCTTAGGCGAATTTGTTCACAATCTTGAATCGAACCTTTGGCAACTGCAAAAATTTAAAGTTTCCAGTAGCAAGAAAGACGAACAACATTGTGATAAGAGATTTTATTAAATTTTGATTTTCATGTTTGAACTTTGAGACTTTTGGATACATGTTTGAGACATTTGAATATTGACAGACCATGGTTTTATTGATGTTTGATACTGTTGTGATAAATTTTATAATGCTTTAATGACATTTCTTATGCTGTTATAGTACTACTCTCACGATTTATTTACATATTGATATTGTTGTTATCAATTATTAATTTATTGACATATCTCTCTGTCCCTCTCTCTCTATAGCATATTAATAAATTTTGAAAAAATCATATATATATATATATGTATGTATGTATGTATTTTGTATGTCGCCGTCCCCTGCCGTCTCCTAGAAATTGCCCCCCTAGGAAACGTTGCGGAAACGCGTCCCCTGCCGTCCCCCCGTCCCCGTCCTCGAAACGCCGTGGAACATAGGTATATACTGCCTCAACCCAAAATTTCTTGGGAACATTCTTGTTCTCCATCATACATCAAGCCATCTCTGTGATAGTACGGTTTTGTCTCTCAACTACTGCATTTTGTTGTCGAGTGTAGGGTGTGGTAAACTGTCTTTTGAAGCCATGTTTAGCACAAAAGTTGTGGAATTCTTTAGAACAAAATTCGCCTCCATTATCAAATCTAAGAGTGGTTATGGCACAACCAAAATTTTTTTCTACTAAGGCCTTGAACTTTTGAAACTCATTAAAGTTTAAACACCTCAGATTTTAATTTTAGAAAATATACCCACATTTTCTTACTAAAATCATCCACAAACAAAAGAAAATACCTGCACCTAGTGACTGATGCCATGTTCATTGGTCTACAATGATCTGCATGAACCAGTTGTAGGACTCTCTTGGCTCTCCAAGCTTGTCCATCCTCTAAGGGTGTTCTATGTTGCTTCCCAGCTTGGCAAGCCCCACACACACCCTGTATTTGTTGTTGAATGTCAAGAGTGCCATCTACCAAGTTCTCTTGAGCCAATTGAGAGAGGTAGGACAAATTGAGGTGTCCATATCGTTGATGCCAAAGAGTAGTGAAGACTGATGCACTCTTGGCTGCCAATGCATGTTCCTTGATCTGTCCATTTTCAACTAATCTATACAGTCCATGATCTTCTATACCAAGAGCAATAGTCTTCTTGGTATCATTGACAATGATATTGCATCTATGTTTGCTGAAAATGACATCTAAATTAGGACTATGTCGGATAATTTGACTTATTGAAAGTAGATTGAGGTCCATTCCAGGTACGTAGCACACATTGAGAAAAAGTAACTTTTTCCCTCCAAAGATTAGCTGCACAATCCCTCTACCTTCAACCGTGTACTTCTCACCGCCACCAAAGATCATTGAATGAGAACAAGTAGTGTACTATGTGAACCAATCTCGCCTATTGGTGAAGTGGCGTGATGCTCTTGAATCGATGTACCATGTAGATGACTCTAACTAATCTATTGGTCTTTTGGCCATGAAGGCATTGAAAGCTGATGCCTTCTCTTCTAAATGCTCTGCGACATGAGCCTTCTATTGATGCCTTCCTTGGTTGGATTTTTGTTTAGCCAACCTCTTTCTGCAGTGCTTCTTCATATGACCCAACTTACCACAATAATGACATGTGATGTTTTTCAAATTCTTTATTGCATCCTTGTTGTGACCTTGTCCTTTCGTGTGTGACAATTCTCCCATTCCTTTGTCATTGGTTGGAAATGCTTGTTCCACAGTCGTTATTTCACTGCTGCTACCTGTTGATGTGTTTTTCGTGACCGCACCAACGCAGAATAAAGTTGCCAACGGCTTCCCTATTCTCTCTTGATCAAAGTATTCCGCATGCTAAGATTGCAAGAAAGTTCATGCGTTCAACTCCAAGGTTCCTTAAGTGCGAATAGGCTCAGTTTGGCTCAATGTGATTTGCTGGTATTTCAAGGGGACTTACAGAATTGTTCGACAGTGGAGAAATGGATTCAAATGCTCGAAAGATTTATCTATGAAGTGCGGGTTTCCTATTCTAACCAGAAAGTACTGAATTGAAAAGGGTGTAGGGCCTAAGAAGTTTATGTTCTATTCTAAATGCAGGATATGTGGAGCTTCACTTCAATAGACTTCAACCGGATTTCACCTAGCTCCGGCCTGACAAATTTCAAAGAAAATCGCAATCTTCAAAGGAGGCAAAAGATATCTGCTATAGTTTAACATACATACACCATCGTAATAACGCTATTACAAGTATGTAAGCTTACAACCTAAGTTAAAACACCAAAATAATGTCCGGGGCTTGACTACTAAGGCGCACTTATCATCAACAAGCCGCTAGTGGCAGTGGAATAAAGCTGCTTTTGGTCTCAATAAAACACCACACACCAAAGTAAGCTACTTGCATGGATTTAATCTACTTGGATACGAAAGGAAGAAGAAACCTTGCTAGCATTTCATGACAAGACGAATTCCATCATCAATGAAAAGATCTATTATCATAAAATGTGTTACACAACAATCTCCTCAAAAGTTTTCAAAGGGAAAACTTTCTCTCTTCTCCAAATTATGCAAAAATGCTCTACAATACTACACTAACAATCTACCCTAAGTTGGTTCCCTCTATTCTAACCCTACCACCTCTACCGGGCTTTACTTTTCTAATTGTCTTTACAAATGAGGGGACTCTTTATAGCTAGCCAAGTCCCAAAAGACGGGCTAGTGGTTACACCTCAATAGAGGCTGTAATCTGCAAGCACTCACCTAAATAATATTAGTTCTAAAACCGCCACAGAGGAGAGGTAATAAATGCTCTATAATGTCCACCATCCTTCTAGAAGATTCCATTTGTAGATCGCTGCTCACTAATCGCTCTCGATCTTCTTTCTTGGCGTTGTTCTTTGATTTCTTCCACTTGAGGGTCTTCATCTTCGTCACCTTGAGTTATACTAAGTCTTAACACTTAGCCATTTTCTTGCAAATTTTCCTCCTTCAAGATTGTAATTCTTAACTTTATCTTCTTCGTGTTTCCACTTCAAGTCATCACACTAAGTCATCATTGTTTGGCCTCGACGTTCCTCCTGCAAAACAAGCAAGGAGAAGGGTATCAGATCATTTCATAATATAAATTCAACTTACTTACCTGATTTTCATGCCTTGATCTCCAAGCGTTCATCGCCCACTTCGTGTTCAAATTCTTCATGCCTTAGCCAATTTTTCAATCCATCCTCTTCAAGGGCGTATCATCTTCACTCTGGTATTTTCTCCAACTCGGGCTCGAGGAAAAATGCTTTCATCAGGAACTCGATCACAAATCATCTAGACGATCATTTTCAGGTTCATTTGCCGAGGCGAATTTTTATCTTGAAAACCAATTTTATTCTTTGCCTTAGAAAATTTTCAAATTTTCCCTTAGGAAAATTCATCAACCTGGTGCCCCTTTAAAATCTTCACCCTGAAGGCCTTGACAAGCTATGGAAGACCTCAAAATCAACTCCTCATCGATAATCTTCGATACCCAGAAGAAAATTTTCCCCAGAATGCGTCGAATTCATGGGTGCCCAACGAACGGGTTCATTTAATTTTCGTGGATTTTGAACCTTAGAAAATATTTCCCTGTGAAATTTAAATTCGTTCTTCGATCTTCTCTGAGAATTTTGCTCTGACTTGGAAAAATTTTATCGACCCTGCGGAGCTGGCATCACTGACTTCATCACTAGCAAAATTTACTCTGTTCACGCTTCGGGAGAATTCTAACACTTCTCCAGACTTAGGCGTTTTTCCCAAGAAAATATTTTGCCTTAGAAATTTTTTTGAAATCATCTCTTTGGAAAATTTCGCCTTAGGAAATTTTATTCAACTCTGTCTATCTTGCCAGTGGTGAGAAAATTTCATCAACTTCCTGTGGTGAAGAATTTTTATTTCAACTTGCTTAGAAAATTTTCTAAAGACGCATCACACCTAATTTTATTTTTTTGTGTGTCTGGCAATTTCAACGCCTAGGTAACACATCCACCACCTTGCAATATTTTCTAGCATCAACTTCATTTTCCCACGCCTTGCATTTTATTCACCCTTAAAAGACACTTAAATTTCCACGCCATGCCTAGCAATATTTTCAACCTACCACCCTGGGCGCAAATGACACATGAAGGAGAATATCACTCAAATGCCTAGCATATTTCATTTCATACTTCATTCATCTGGGCGTATTTTTGGGGTCATAAGGGACATTTTAATTCTAACGCCACCCATATTGTCACCTTTCACCTTACTTTGGCGCACTTCACACATGGTGAAAGATGAACTTCAATGCTTGCCTTAAAATATTCTCTCATCCACCAACCTTGCATGGCGCATTCAAAGGAGAGAGAGGAAAGTCAGAAATTTCTTTTGTCTTCTTCTTAGTATACTTGGGCGCATTTAAGCATGCAAAGAGGATGAAATCCTTGACCCCCCCTTTTGACTTCTTCTAAACTTGGCGCATTTCCACCTAGGAGGAGGATGGGCGCATTTTACCTGTGTGGGAGGATGAACTTTCAACGCCTAGCTGGTGACTTTTCAGCTTCCTTTGTTTTGTCCTCATGTGGCCCCATTTGGGCGCATTTAGGCCTAGGAGAAGGATGAAGTTTGTCACTTAGAAATTTTTTTATGCTATCAACCTCCCTTGGGCGCATTTAGGCCTAGCTACAGGATAAAAAGCATTGACCACTTTGACTTATTCTCTTTTGGGCGCATTTCACCTCTTGAGGAGGACGAGTTTGCCTTAGAAATTTTTTTTTTCCTTGATGTGTCTTGTGGCTGGGCGGATTTCACATGTGTTGGAGGATGAAAACAAACACTTAGAAAATTTTAAAACTTCCTCCTGAGTTCCCTTGGGCGCATTTTGCCCCTGCTGCAGGATGAACAATGTTGACTTCCTTTGACTTCTTGTGTCTTGGGCGCATTTTGCCCTGTGTGAAGGACGAAAACTCACACTTAGAAATTTTAATGCCCCCCAGCTGAGATGGGCGCATTTTGCCATAGCAACTGGATGAAGTTCCAGACTTAGAAATTTTTTAACCTTTTCCTTTTCAAGTTGGGCGCATTTCACCCAGGCAGGAGGATGAGACACCTGAGTCATGAAATTTTGGCATCTGGTGCTTGAGGGCGCATTTAGCCTATGCTGAAGGATGAAGTCCCATACTTAGCCATTTTTCTCGACCTCTGCCAGCCTGCCTCATGTCCTGCTATTTATAGTAAGCTCCTCAATTTTCACGCTTCCGAAGCTCAAAACGAATTGAAACTTTGCGCACTGCATCCTCATAGCCTTGTTGTCCTGTTGACACTGCCACTTTTAGTCACCCTGCTATTTTTAGCCTGTTTCTGAAGGTGGTTTACTATAAATAGTAAGCTCACGTTTCTGATAGCTCCCAAGCTCCGATCGAGTTGAAATTTGAATGAGGCGATCCTCACCACGTGACCTTACTGCTGACACCGACGCATGCAACTGATTTACTATTTTTAGCACGTTTCCGATTTGACTTACTATAAATAGTAAGTGCTCCGTTTGACCTGAAATTTCACCAGCAGATAGCCTGAAGAACGCTGATCGCAGTGGTTTACATCGGATTTTGAAGATTTTGACTTTTTACGCCTATTTTTAGGCTCCGAAGCTGGAAACCCTAATTCGCTTTGCATGCATACCAAATGAACTCTGTTTGCCTTCGTTTCTGTGGCACTGCGATCAACTCGTGATCCTGAACTGCTGGGAGGTGGCTGCCGGGACACACCTGCTAAAAATAGCAAGTTCCTTACTGAGTGAGAATCCCCGTTTGCATGTCACACCATCGCGAAGCTCTCGAAAAACCCATCGTGAATCACCGACATGCAAAAGAAACCTCGACATGCAACCCTAAAAATAGCCCCTGGCATCACTCAAAGTGGTCATCCGCCTTGCATGTTATATCGCTATGGCTAGTCTTGAAACCTGCATGAATATGCGTACATGCAAAGAAAACTCAGATTCCGCACTTCAAATTTGCCCGAAGCTTCTGACTGCTAAAAATAGTAAGTTGTCTGTTTTCGCTCAAATTTGGCATGCAAGCAACCTGATAAGCTCTGAATGCTGTGTGACTGTTGGAATCTTGAAAATGTTGACGAATCGCCTGTAATTTCACACTTACTAAAAATAGTAAGTACCTTAGAATCGGATGAAAATTTGCTGAGAACCTGCTGGAGACATGCTGACAACACTGTTAAGCTCAATTTTCAATATATTCACTTTATTCGACATTGGATTGACCGGGAAAAATGAAACCCTAATTTTCAGACTTGGTCAATTTCACGCTTAAATTCACTGACAGGCGCAATCCTCGAAAGGCAGACAGAACGAGAGAGAGACAACAGCAAAAACAAACCAACACCAAACCAAAAGCAAAGCCAAAATTAGGGGGGTCCCCATTTGCAATGGGGCGATGTGTGAAAAACATCACAACACTACCAAACTGTTTCTTCCATTTGTCCTACTGTAAGAGTTTATTGCATAACTCTTCAAAATTTAGGTCAACATCTGTAGCGGTGATATTGAGCGTCTCAATGAAATGCTCATAAGCACGTGGTAAGCTTTTCAATGTGATTACCACCATGTCCTCTTCTTCCATTTTTTTACCAATCCTGCAAGGACATTTTCTCATCCATTGTGATCGAAAAAAGCATATTCTTCAGAAAGAAGGCCCTACCTTTATTTGAAGTTTCATGAAGGTCATGCAGATGCTTCCAAATCTCAGCTAAAGTTGTCCCTATTTGGACTTCAGGTTCATCAAACTTGTTTTGGTCTTTACATGCAACCATTGGCCGGGTAGCAGTACCAAGGACGATTTTTTCAAGGCATCAGTACTCGAAGATTGTTAGCATGAGTTGCTTCCAAGTGTTGTAATTCACGCCAGTAAAATGTTGACTGCCTTCCAACATGATGTTGGGTAATGAAGAGGGCGGGGGCCCTAGCTCGGTTGGCTAAGTAATTCCGTTGCGGCTCGGCTGGTCACGAGTTCTAGTCTCCCCCGTCCCGTGGTACCGGAGGGCGTGTCGCGCCAGCGCTGCCGGTCACGTTAAAAAGTTTACCAGGCGCACTGCAGTTTATAGGGGGTCGTGCTACCCGATTCCTGCAGTAAATAAAAATAAAAAAATAAAAAAAAAATGTTGGGTAATGAAGCCATCCCTCCCGCAATTCAAAATCACAGAAAACGAAGAAGCTTACTATTGTTAGAAAAACCACTGAAATTTTTGGGAAAAAAATTGCAAAACCTGAGTGGCAAACTAAAGAACCCATGATTTTATAAAAAAAAGGGCAAAAATTCTAGAAAAACTTGCAAAAAATTTTGGAAAAATCTGCAAAAAATTCTAGAAAAAATCTGCAAAAGTTTCGAAAATCTACAAATTTTTTTGAAAAAATCTACGAAAAATTTCAGAAAAAATCTGCAAAAAATTCTAGAAAAAATCTGCAAAAATTCTGGAAAAATTACAATTTTTCTAAAAAATCATCAAAAGGCGGGTCTTAAAGCCTTGTGTGATTTTTAACTGTTAAAAAACCCATGAATTTTGTAAAAAAATATGCCAAAAAATTACAAAAAATAGACCCACAATCTCTTTTTTTAAAAAAAAAAAATTGTCAAAAACCTTTGGATGAATCCGTACAGCTTCCTTTGGCACATTCTTCTGTGACTCTTGTGTGCAATTCGTCACTGCCACAGTCCGTAGAATTCACGTGCTCACCAATCTTGAGAATTTACAAAACCCAACCTTTGATACCATATTACAAAAATAACACACAGAAAATCAACCGAGATTGCATAAAAATCTATTAAGAAATAAGGAGCAAAAGCATCCTTTTATAGGATTACAAATATCTTATCCACAGAGGATAATGATGACAAATTTCTTATCCACAAAGGATTGGATGTTAAGAGAATTTATCATCAAGTTTATTTAATTTGAGTCCAAGATGGCAGGATAAACCTGGTGCAGTATTCAAGGAAAATTCTATTCTTGAGATACGACAGGGTTGGTTTTGGAAAAAAACTATTTTAGATATAATTTGATTTCTAGGATGCCATTGTGTATTTTTGGAAGCTTATTTAGAAAACTTGTAGGAAATGGCTTATGTAGTAGGTATAATTTATCTTCTCGTTATGTTAAAACACATTAAATTCATAATCAAACTAATTGACTTTTCTTTAATCTCTTATAATTATGGACCTTTTGAATACAAAACATTATGCTGTCTTTTAGTTGACGGATTTGCTTAGGACTCTACTTTTGTACTCATCATGCATCCTAGTTTTGAAAAAGTCTCTATAATTTGGTTCTATAAATTAAGTAAAACAAATCTTAGCTGGTCTTATCTTCTAGTTTTTAAAGTTCCCATTGATTGTATAAATGATACCTAATTATGCTAAGTTGGAAGCTTTGCAGGTGTTGGAACGCCCCTTCGTCGAGGATTAGGAGGAGTATCATTGCTAAAGTGGTCCCCAACAGGGGACTATTTGTTCTCTGCAAAGCCGTATGCACCTTTGTTTTTTAACACTTGCCAAGGATGACAAATTATATAAATTTTCTCAAGCATTGGAATTATTTCTTTTTAAGATCAGAAATAATATTTGTGCTGTGGATGGTATTGCTATTTTTCTCAAAGCTCTTTAACTCTCTCTTTGCCAGCAATTAACTTATATGTCTAAATTTCATCTGACAGCAATGGAACATTTTACCTATGGGAAACAAACACATGGACTTCAGAGCCATGGTCATCTTCTGGTGGTTCTGTCATTGTAAGCAATCTTTTTAAATATGCATGTACAGGGTCTTACTCTTAAAGGACGAACATCTTAACTGAATGTAGATTTTTATACTAATGATTGTTTGTTACAGGTTCTT
Organism: Sequoia sempervirens; assembly: GCA_007258455.2. Lineage (NCBI taxonomy): Eukaryota > Viridiplantae > Streptophyta > Pinopsida > Cupressales > Cupressaceae > Sequoia > Sequoia sempervirens. The sequence continues at coordinate 60,052 of VDFB02260836.1, read as the reverse complement.
TTATTGAATAGAGAATTGAATTACCTATTTTGGTCATTTGTGGCCATTAATAAAGCTTTTAATTGTGTGATTCTATTAACAAGCAGAGTTTATCTAAAAGTATTGTGTCCCTTATGCACTCAATATTTGGTGTAGTACTCTCAATGGGATGTTGCCTATAGCACAATCTTAGAACTTTTTTACTATTGTAACTGAGTCCAATAACTGTCATTCCTTTGCTACAATAATGTGCAGACATGTGCCTGTAGATGTTCTATATTTAGGAGAAATTTCTTTCGAACAACTTATCTGATAGTTAGCTTAAAAGATTTCTGACCTTATGAAATTTTGGAAAATTTCTATGACAGAGTGCAACATGGGGTCCTGATGGCCGTATGCTTTTTATGGCCTTTTCTGAATCCACAACATTGGGATCACTACACTTTTCTGGAAGACCTCCTTCGCTGGGTAAATGCATAAGTTTTGGGACATGAAATTGTATCTATGTTGGTTGTGTGCACTTTTTTAGTCTTGTGCTTTGAATTTCCTTTTTATTCAAAATATTTTGTGGAGTAACTTTATCCTGAGCCAATGCATTTTAATCTGCTATTTGAAAAGTTATGCAAATTTTGAATTCAAAAAAATGAACGTTAATTAGTTTATGATTGGATTCGAGTTTTAATATGCAGATGTAGTAGTATAACTGTGTACATATTTAGGTAATGATTGGATTCAATCTTTTCTGTGCAGCTTTAGTACTATGTGTATGCACAGTGCTACAAATAGTTGTCCGTATTGCAAGAATACATAAATGATGACAAGTGAACATTGAAAATAAACATTTAGTAGCACAGACATGGGTAAATACCTGCTATACCAAGTTCTAGGGATGAGTATGGTGGGGAATGGGTTTCCTGTATGGCAGCGGACTTGAGATAGTTTTTTAGAGGATGTCAATTAGAAAATAGAGGAAATTTAAAAACATAGGAAATTTCAATTATTCATTTATAAGGCATTCATGAAATACCTATGTTACCCCAAGTTTGCAGGGAACGGCAAAGGGGACGACTATATAAAAAATAGGGAAAATTTAAAATATATAGGGAAATTCTAAATGTTCATATGATAACATTGATGAAACATTCAATTTCATATATACATTATAGAATCTTAATACATAACATTTGTGTTAAATTGAGAGCTGTAATGTCCCCATTCTTTCACAAGCATTAGAGATGGTGGATTAGCCTATTATGTCGATCCTCGTAGGCTAATGGTTCTAGGTAGAGGGTCACTTGAACGGGCACTTGGTCGTGAATTTGTAGTATTGATATCCGGAGTATGGTGACGAGGTGAATTTGTGCGTTTGGCGTGTTATTGGAGCTTAAAATTATGGTCTTCACCATTTATTTCACTTTCTCAGGCTTTGGGACCATGTGTTTATTATTTAAAGGGGTCACTTTATATTTTTTAGTTACTATTCATTGATAAAGTGAAAAAAGAACATAACTTAGGTGAATAGTGCCATTTTAATGAATAGTGTTTTCAATGAGAAATTATAAAGGACCAAGAGAAAGTTCGACCTCCTTATGTTATTGAGTTATTTTGTTGCTTGAGCTTTGAGGGTTGGAGACTGTGGAAGAGGGAAACTAGGGTTTCCTGATTTCAGCAGTGGGTAAGCCTGGTGGGGGCTTTGTTCTTCGTTTTTAAGCTTCTTGATGGTGTGAAATACCACCCTAAAGTTGCAGATCAGAATTTGCATGCTTCATTTGGAGTCATATATTGCTGTTTGCAAGTGATTAGAGCGATCTTTTGGAAAGGATTTTGCTGCCATAGACTCCATTTGCTTCTACGAAGGAGCTGTTCGCATTTTAGAAGGTTTTTGGAGCTGATTTTTGCACCTACAGCCAACCACCATTTCATGAGGGTTTCTATCAGCATAAAGAAAAAAGATGCCTTCTTATAGTGGCTGCAATTACTTCAAAAAGGGGCGCCCTTACCCTAAGAAGACTTCCAATCCAGATTTCGGTGGGAGAAGTTTGTATTTCATGTTGTGTGAGCAATTTACTTGGGGCGGGTATTGTAGCAAAGCACTATTCGCAGTGCTGTTTGGCTGTAAGTTAAAGTTTAGTAGAAGATATATTTGGCTTTAAGTCTAGTGTAATCTATAGGTTGTATGCACTCTATTATATAATGAAGAAATCCTATTGGGCTTCTAAAACGAGTCATTACTTGATGTATCTCAGTTGATTTGTTTCTTTGAAGTTACTTTATGTTCATGCTCTTTAGTTCTTATTTAGCATTCTTAGCAAGTAAAACACAAGGACGGAATACAAAACCGAAACATAAAAAATCAGACCTAAAATCACAGTGGAACAAATCAACAGAGTGGTGGTTCACTACAAGAGCTCACATGAGAGTTCATAAAGATAGTTGTCTAAGTTGTCAGTTTTTGTCTCCACTCCCAGACCCTCTCATTGTATTCAAGTTTCTTATGTGACAAGAGATCCCAATAACTAGTGGAGGTTGGGAGTGGAGACCCCAATGGGGTTGAGGGGCACAAACCTTCATGACTCACACTATTTTCACAATTTTAAATTTTTGTAAAGCATTGGGTTTTTCTTTAT